>VYZW01028893.1:1885-16785 GCA_013401315.1 Balaeniceps rex
GTTTCCCAAGCCCTTTCTTCATGTATTAAACATTGTAGGACTGTTCTCTAATCTTTGCCAACTATCTTACCTTGTGACTAATGTATCAGGACAGACTGTTCTTCTTGACAGTATAAGCTTCTCAAAAAAACCAAAACACAAACAAGCAAAGACCCCCAGCAAAACTTTGTTTAAACTACATATTCAGGCTTTTTTTAAAAAAAAGGAACAATGATCTCTTACATTTTTTAAGGAAACTTTGTAGATCATCCATGGTTTTTAATAGAATCTATTTCATTTAATTTCTTTTTTTTCATTATTTTATAAAGAATAAGCTATTTCAGCTGACTTTCTGTATCTTCTTGATCTCATCTGTTTTGATTTTATTTCTCTGTAAATTACACACCAAGACCTACAAGAAAACAAGACAGCTTCAGACTTCTACATCGTCAGCTGGTAGGGTTCACAGCCTCCCAGATGTTTTCACCTATGTCAGTATATCTCATGGCAATGTGCACAGGTTTCCTAGGTCCCATGCATGGAAGTTCCTGGTGCTGGCAAGGCTGGAGGAGCCCTGGGGCTGTTCTCTCAAGCTATCACCACGTTTCTCTCCACCCTCTCTTCTTCTCACCAGCTGTCTTTTTTGCCAGCCCAGCTGCATAGGCTGGAGTTACTATTGCTCCAGCCCATGTTCAAAATTCTTCCTGTTTCTCTCTCTGTTATGGTTGTGCTTTGCTTTTTTCCCCATGTTCTGTCCACTCCCAGGTTGCACGCCTAGGATCTGACATTTTGTCTCTCTGACATTATACCTATGTGTATTTTTTCTGCATTTTTCTTTTTCTGTGTTTTGTTCACATCTGTATCTATTCTTTCAAGTTATTTTTCTGTCCAATCTAAACAAAAGTGTAAAAATGACCCCAGATCTTTTGTTAACTTTTATTCTTTTAATGTGCAAAAGAACGGATACAAATATTTACCGTAGCCGTCACTTTAACAGCAGATTGGGGCCACATTATCCAAAGAGCTCTGCTGCCCTCTAGGAAGCTAACTAAGACTTTGGACTGCCTAGTAAATTCATTCCTCACATACACATATGCAATGTCAGACTTTTTTCAGGTTTCGTTTCATTTGTGGGTGTGAAAAGATAACAAACAAAAAGACAAACAGAAAAAGAGGATTTTAATTTGAATTTTGTGTTTAAAAGCAACATTATGCATGTTAAATCAATGTGGAAAATTTGAAATGTCAGGCTACCACAGTCAGATTTCACTGGAGCTCACTTCACAGGGGTGAAGTACCCTCATTGTACTCTGTGTAGTTAAAGTGACCCGGAAGTCCATGCTAAAAACATCTCTTCAGAGTTATTGTTAGACAGCAAGTCTTCTCTACACAATAGCTATCTTAAGAGATATTGCTAAGATCCATAATTACCTTAAATTTAAATGCTAGAAAATATACAAGTCTTTATTCCTTGTCTTCCAGCAATATTTTAGGAAACCGTTGACATTTGACAAGACTTCACTCGGGAAACTGGGAATCTGACCCAGGGTACATACTTTCCTGAACATTCACTGTAGGTTATTGTTGAAAACAGTATACGGTGCTGGTTGGAGCTGTGGTATGACCCAGTACAGAAGTCTTTAAGCTCTCAGATACCTCATTTATTCTTGGAGATGATTGTAGAGGTGCTAAATGAAAATCTGTAATTTTTATTTTACATTGTTTATATCTGTTTCTTTCAAAGATGAAGAGTACATTTTTGCTAACTAATATAAACACTCACAGTGAAATACCTTAAATTTATGTTCCTTATTTCAATACATATTAGGCACAAAGGCAGAAAGAATTGTTATTTCATTAATAGTCTACATGTGGAATACCTGACACCATAACTCATTTACTTGCTCTCCAACAGGTGAAAATAGAAATGTTCTAATTAATGTACAGCCTCCTACACATTTTAGTGTGTAAATTCATATGGAGTAAACACACGTACAAGTCTGGCCTGTGTTGATCAGGTGAAGAGGGTGGATCCTGAAAGTAGAGATGGCCTTGGTATATCTTTCCTCTATCACAAGGTGACTGAAGAAAGAATATAAATGTGCAAAATTAACCATTCTCTCTATCTTCTTCAAGCTCTTTCAGTCAACTGGTCAATAGAGAGTTAGGGGAGGGACTGTGTGAACACACCCTGTTAACAAAAAAAGGTAGTTGCTGGAGAGTGGTGCGCCATGGGAAAATCCACCCGGGCTCCGACTGACACTGCCTGAGTGCAGGGTGTCTGATGTCTGGAGGGATGTGAGGTTGATCTGCTATCTGTATTCCTCTTCTCAGTCTGTCCTATACAAGCAGTTGTCTTACTAAGCCATTTGTTGTCTGGCCTTCCTTACTGAGGTCCATAAAGAGCCTTGCCCCGGCTCTCTCCAGCTCCCCCACCATTCCATGCAGAACAGATTTGTGCACCCCACACTAAATTAGTCCCCAGTCTCCCTTTTCCAAACTGCCCAGACACTTGAACTCCTATTGAATCTGTCCCTCTTATGAAACTGTGATGAGAGCAAATCCCTTCCACAAACATTGGTCTCTTCTTTCTTCAGGATTTCTGTCCTATCTTTCTTGAGGATTTCTGTATAAAAGGGACTAAATCACAGACAAGGTTGTGCTAAGAGTATCATTTATAATTTAAAGCTGTGGTTGTAGAATTAGAGCAGCTGGAAATGAAAAGATAACAGTGACAGGAGAAGTCAGACTGTGTAACTCTGGCAAAAGGTGTGACCTTGCAACAGATGTAAAGAATAGGAATAAAAAGAAAAGTGTCCTCATTACATGGTGATGTGCAAACTTTCAGGCAGTTTTAAAAGGTCACTGAAGACTAAAAGAAAGAATAATGCAATAACACTGGTGCTAAATCCCTCCAAATATTAAGCAATGGTCCTTTTAAATTTCAATGGCAGCATTGTAACTTTTTAATTTCTGATGAACAGGAGTTGGTCTTCTTTGAAATCGTTATTACCTCATAATGGAAAAAGCAGCAGGTCAAAATCGGCAATAAAGAAAGTTGTTACTCAAAATCTCAATATCTTGAACTTAATGGAAGGGTTTACAAAACTGCAGCACCTTTTGGATTAGAGGTTTGGGATGGAAATGAAGCTGCTTTAACCTGATGGACTTATTTCCCATCAAATGCATTTACGACATACGTTGCAGAAAACTGCACTTGTAACCTGCAGGTGTGGAAATTATACATTTGGAGGATTATCCTGAATCACCTAAGGGATACTTTAGGAGGAACAACTCAGATTTAAAGCTGTTTCAATTATTTCCAAATCAGGGATGAAAATTTTAGAATAACGTGCTTTCTCAGATTTAAGCCTCTTTACCTAAAGGCTTATTCCAACATCTGCTGAAGCCTTTGAAGAGAGTGTGGGGTTTAGTGCATATTCCTGAATTCTGGCAATTATGTGTGTATTTCAGTGGGATAGTTGGAAACATTACTGGGCTTTTTCTCATTTTCTTTATGTGAAATAACACCTTTCAGCATGAAGTATATGTAGCTTTTACATGTTCTTAACAATGGATTTGATTAAGCTTGTTATTTCTGCTGTTACTTCTTGATCTGGTTTGAAATCACTGGGAAAGGAGGCATGCTGAAAAATGCCTTCATGAGTGTTATCTTGACTGCTCAAACATTTCAGAAGACGACCTCTCTGAGTTCAGAAGTCAAAGACAGATTTACTCTCTCAGGGGTGTGGACACAGTCTGTGCAGCTGTGCCGCAGACGAGCAGAGCGCTGGCCGCCTGCTGCTGGCACAGGAAACAGGGCTCTCTTTTGGACGGATGCAACGGGATCCATTCTCAGCAGCTGAGATGGATGTGGTTTGTACTTCTGTCCTTTCTCAAAGTTCATGTATGATACACAGAAGCAGCATGCTGCGTTCTAGTGATGTTTTGTTGCACATTTGAAATTAGATGGTAGGAGGAAGTGTGGAATGAGAGGTGCTTCTCACTTTAATGGTAGAAAATAATGAAACCTGAGTACATTTTATACAAAAGAAAACAAGATCAGATTTTTCATTCCAAGAAGCTTGAAGACAAAATATAGAACTGGGTTGGTTTTATTTTTATTTTTAATTTTCCATTTTTTACAATAGAGGACAAAAAGAAGTAAAGAAATAATTCTACTTACTATTAAAAAATACAATTTCATTTTTGTTACTAATTTAGAATTGAGGCTTTCTTGACCCCTCTGAATTCCTTCTCAAGTGAAGTTCTGGGAGTAGTAGAGATTCAGGGAGGATTACAATTGGTCTAAATGTCTCCGAAAATCTCCGACGGCAGCACAGAACCATTTTTCTAAACCACCCGTAAGCATCCATAAGGCACAGTCAGCTAAGCACTCTACTTACAAATCTGTTTGCAGTCAGCATGGGTCTCCCAGGAGGGCAGCAAACTCCTCCTCTTCTCTTGCAAGAGCACTCCTTTGCTTAAGATCTCGGCTTTTAAGCTTCTGCCCAGAAATGCTTCAAGTACCATAGCTTTCAATTTGCTGATTTTATCCTTTAAGGAGGCAAACCATACCTTTCACATATTCTTAGGGTCTTAGATACACTATGAATAACACCTTCACGATCATATTTAGGATTTGTTAAAGTTTGCCAAGTAGAATACGATAGGGGATCAACAGACTGATCTTGGCTTTCTTCAGAGATTGCTTTCCTCTTTCTTTACTTTCATTGCTACATTTATATGCGTGAAGGATGGTGAAATTCAGTTCAGTAGAGTTCCAGCATCTATTTCCAGTGTTTATCTCCTGTTTCTAGTGCTATAAAACCAATTTTTTTTTGTTTGATTTCTATGAACTCACAACTTCGGCCTTTTGCATAGACTTGCATTTTTTCCCTTAGATTATCTTCTGTCAGTATTTTTTAAGAACTTATTTTTTAACCGTATTGCTAGAATTTTTAAAGCATTTATTTGTTCTAAATTTTAATCTAACTTAAAGGGATGAAGGCTTCAGTGCTACAAGATCCCAGAGAATCATCAGTAAAAAAATGAAGGGGATATTTTGCTCTCTACATGGACAGCATTCACATCAAAGTCATTTTTAACAAAATCTTTTGTCAAAAGTGTGTTACAAACTACTATAATTTGGAGAAATAAGGGTCCAGAAGATGGCAAACACAAAGTGGTCAGACATTTAAAAATGTAAATGAGCGGAACAGAAGACCTCTGAGATGGTTAAATAAAATCCTACAAGAAGTTACAGGAGCCCAAGGCTGCTGTTTCCTACTGCAGTAGTCCATTGCTGGTTTCTGTCTGGTCTCTGCTGGATTCACTCTGACACATTGGCTGACACAGTCTCAGTCCTGAAGACAGGTCCTAAGTCTGTTGCTCTCTGCTTACCTCTCTCCAGGTTAAATTCTTATGAACATTAAAAAGAAGAAACCAAAAAACAAATAGCCATTTTCTATTGTGCCTGGAAATTCTTTCCCTCCGGTGCCATTAATAGGGCTCACCTGTCTGCCAGCTTAGCAACCCGCCTGCTGCATCCTCATACCCTCTCCTTTCTCTCACCAGAAACCCCTGGGCATCAGCAGGGGGAGGTGGGAAGGTATTTCTCTAGGTAAGGAACATGGATCAGTATGCCAGCAACTTGATTCTGTCTAGACAGAGATTTAGACTCTCTTGAAATTATTACTAAGACAGAGCAAAATTATTATTTAACAGGCCAAATGTTTTGTCTACCATATTAATTTTTTTTTTTTTTACTTTTTAGGAAGGATTGTACACATTAAATATTCTGTGCATTTTTGCCTGGCACTAGTTCATCCAGCATCTTTGAACAGTTTGTGGTGCACAAAAATTATATTGTCTCCCATAAGGGACGTCACATTCATACTATGTTTTGTGCAGCTACCTAAATCACCACGGATGGTAAATTGACTGAAAACCATGAATGCCATCGCTAAGCAGAGCTGTCTATTTATCTTTTACAGGGATTAATTTGTTTCAACTTTTATACTCAAAATTGAGTACTGGAAAAACCAGTCATGCTTAGGGAGAAAAAAACCCCATATACTTATAATCAACTTGATTATTTTTTTCTGCAGGGTACTAGTAGTGCTGTGCTACATCATGAACAGAGATGTGTCAGAAGAGCAAAGATTGAATTTATTTGGCATTCATTACAGACACAAGAAACATGAGTCATAGTGACTACTTTTGGTACACGATAGAAAAAATTAAATTCATGCAAAACTCAGCTAAAAAGACACTGCTGAGATTTAACCTTCTACTTAATAGTAGTGACATATATGAGTTTTAAATAGAGCATAATTTCAGGTTGAGATATTTCTTCAGTGTAAAAAAAACCTGAACTTTGCATCAGGAAAGCTTTTGGAAGCATTGTGTGAGGGATAGGATTGCCTGTGGCATTGGTAGTGGAATACAGAGTCCCTGTTTCTGTTTCAAGTCATATAGATGACCCTGATAAGTTATTATGTTGTCATGTACAAAGCTAGCATTTTACTATTCTAGTGAAATAAATAGTTAAAGGCATGGAGCTCCATAATATCTTGTGAGATTTTGAAGGACTAACTTAATTTTTTATGTCTCTTTAAGAACTGCTAACCTGGAGAGTGAAACACACAATAAATATCACAAGTCACCAATATGAGGAAAGCTACTCAGTTTACCTGAAATAAAGCCTTACACCTGAATGAGACATTAAAACACAGATGGTCAATGCATTTACCCTCATAAGTCAAAAGGCAACATTCTCAGCTCTTGCAAGTGGACTTCTCTCCCCGGAAGTCAGTTATCTGATAGACAGCAGCCAAGAAACTTCCTGTCTGTAAATGTCACATTGACTTTGATGAGAACACGACGTAAATCAGAAAGAGCAGAAGATGGAGGGTGGAGATCTTGGAGACAGATCCAGTCCAGCAATGTCAGGAACAGAATGATGCAGCTGCCATTTCTGACAAAGCTTTCTCCCAGGCCTCTTAGCCCCATTACAATTTCAAGAGCAGTAGGTTGTGTTTTGTACATAATTGACCCAAATAATGGAGGGATGCTGCTCTTACATAATTTTCTTTAGTGCTCAAAAAATCTCCAAAAAGAAATGAAGGATCTGTTTGAGAGAAGCTCCAAGGAGAAACAATGACATTTGGGAATTAAGCTTTTCCTCTACCAAAGAAATTAGTTGTGAAAGAAGGGTGCTGAAAGCTTTGCCCCAATGCGAGGTGGTTCGCCTATTTTTATCAGAGCTGAAACTAAGATCTAGAGCTCCCACAGAAACAATTACCTTAAGAAACTACCCTTGCTGATGGGAGATGTCACAGCAAAGTTTAGGGACCAGGAAAACAAACTCTTAGATTCAGTATTGTATTCCTCTGCTTAACACGCAACTCTCCATGTGACTATGTATGAACCAGCGGGGCTGCACTAAAGCAATTAAGGTTTTCAAAGTGGTATCTGCACCTTCACTACAAGTTGAATATTGACCCAAATCTTTAGTAATATCTCAGGTCTGAATTATATTTCAGGACTGAAAATTGCAAGCCTTAAGACAAAGTGTAAAATATAACAGATTAAAAAAATGCAGGACACACACATAATTTAAAATTATTAATAGCTTTCACTTGACAACCTTGGTTTTCCAGAACTGAAAATTCCTGGTTAGAGTTATCATTGCTGATTTAGCTTGCAGTGTTTGTTTCCAGTAATTTTAAAAATTTGTGATTCTCATTATTATCATTGGTCTACTCACCCCCTAAAATAGGAGGTATATTTTATTCACACCTTCTTTGCTTATTACTTTTATAACTTTTATTTGGGTTCTTTTAAATTCTTTTCTTTGGCATGATTTCATCTTGCCCTGGTTAAAGTGATGATTTTTCTTTCGTGCTGAAATCACCTCTGTAAATCTAACTGAAGTTTAAGGTAACTTGGATGTACTTTGACAGACATTTGTTGTGTAGTTTTAAGAAAACATATTGCTGGGTCAAAGGCATATCTGGCTGCCAAGCATTGGGGCTAGCTACATCCAAAAATAATTGTAGTTAAGGCTGGAATTATTATTGTTTCACCCAAGGAAGGAACTAACTGAACTGAGTGGCTTCTATGTACTTGCACACCACTCTTTTTGAGAGAATGGAATGGAAATTTTGCACACTTTCAATAATTAAAATATATTGAAGGGAAAAAAGCCTCATGAAGCAAGACCTAGTCCAATCACTGTGTGGCAGATTGTACAGTGAGATATCTCTCAGGAACAAGCAGGGTGATTCTGCCACTGACGTTCCCCTTTGCATCAGATGAGGTGAATTAACCTTCTTTGTTTTAGAAAGACATCAGGCTCCAGACTAACTTCAGGTATTGACTTTCAAACTTTCCCTTGAACTTTAACATCTGTGAAAGTACTCAGCACAAAAGCATTCGAGGCCACCTCACCTGCTGATGCTCTCAGCATTTTCTTAATAGCTTGTTGCTTTTTGGCTTCCTGCTCAGTGTCCCCATTACAGAGAAAGCCTAGTTAACCAGCTTAGGGATTTAAGCCTCAACCCATGCACCCACTGCCCAGACAGCCGGCACTGCTGTGCTCAGTAGTGTAGCATCTATGTCGTCTTTTCAGCTTGCAGTCTGCCTTTTGACTTCACTTTCTGTCTGTGATTGATGGGAAAACTGGGGCTGCCAGAATGAGGTATGACTCTGGGAAACTGAAGCAGGATATTCTCCAAAATATGCTCTTAGGTGTGGGATTCTTTGTCACTTCAGTATAGCATTAATCTTTGAACTAAACGTGTTTAAAATCTCAATGTCCTCTGTGAATACAGAATGATCATGGAAGTCTTTCTTCTAGAGATGAATGAGACAATTTTGTTTTGGGAATAAAGCAAACATAGTTAACTCTACCAAATGGCATATTAGGACTAAGAAGTGATTTTTTAGGTGATACTGAATACAGGCTAAAACCAGCATTGAAATGTATTGCAAATAAAGGTACAGCTTTAGATTCACCAGGCAACGGTACCTTCAAATAAAAGAAATGATTGAGAGAGCTGGTATAACTTGCTGCCTTATTTTTCTCAAGGAAAAAAGAGAGACAGGAGGTACTTCCTCAAACTATTGTTCTCTTTAGGAGAAATGCGTTTGACACCAGCAGATTGTTTATCTCAGGAAGGAAAATCTATTTGTGAAAAAAAAAAAAAAAGATGGGTTTATTTCAGTTTACACAGACCTTGTTCTGCTTAAAACCTTCAATAACAGTGACATCTTCAGTAATCAGAACCATTTGTCATAGGAGAGCTGGAAATCATTTCCTCCCCTCCCGCCACCACCTTAACAGAAATGCTACAAGCACAGTGGAACCTCAGCACACTCAAATCTGCAAATACCCATGAGCAAGCCAGAAATTTAATCTGCTCCTTATGTCACTGCAAGTATTTTTGTGTGTTGTGCACACAAGTCATTCATTTTTTGGTTTTGTCTTCCCCAAAAATATTAATTCTCAATGACAAAAATCAATAATATAGCTGAAGGATACAGGATTATGTATCGCAGTAATGTGTACAGTGCAGCAATGCAATACATCGCCAACCCAAAAGAACCATCAGCGTTCAGATTAGTGTAACTAACTCACCTATGCACTTTAATATGGGCCCAAAAGGATGTTACTGTAGATGTAAACGCCTAGCACATGTATCTGATAGCTTTTAGCTGGATAAACAATACCTCTCTTGAGCTCTCACAGCAGGATGCTCATGCCAGTCGAACGCGGCAGAGGGTTGTGGTCTGAGGCTGATGCCGATGGCCTTCACCTGCTCTTCACACAGTCAATATGGTAAACGGCTGGAGTGCAGGTCTCCGTGCCTGATCCATGCAGTCCTGCACACTCCATGTGTCAGAGCTTCTCCTTCAATTGTCTTCTAGCCTATGTGGGTCCCTACTTAGAGTAGACAATGAACTGTCTTTCTTGGTAACCTTGTGCACTCTCTGCAGTGCTGCAACCTGACCATGTTTTTACTGAGTGTTTGCTTGTGGGATATTTTGGTACCTGCCTCTGAGTATAACCCCTGAATTACTACGAACATGGTTTGATGAAGGCTTGTGCTGCTTCAAGCGATCCGGAGCACCTGGTGCTGTGGGTCAGCGGTGCTGGACTCTCCGTGGGGAACGCTCTGCCTCCGACCACCTTCTGCAGCAGGACTCGTACTGAGCAGGGATGTCCATGTTTCAACAGTGTGACTGCCAGGAGCTGAACATTCAGAAGAAATCAAAGCTATTGTAGATAATGTTTTTTTCAACCCTCTCTTCTTGCAAACAGAGGTAGTAACCTTTGAATGCTACTGAAGTCTAGCAAGTGACTTAAAATATCAGTTTGGGGAAATTTTATATTCCGCCTGTGAATAAAGCAGAACTCTGGTATCAGTCTGCTTCCAGTTAAAACTCACAGAGTCCTTAGCTTTTGTGTGCAGCTCTTGAATTGTGGTGAAAAGTATGCGGTAACACCTACCCCATTATTGCATGTATTAGAGCTTTATAATAATAATAATAATAATAATAATAGGTACTGAAATAGTGCATTTCATTGACAGGTCTCCACTTACGAAAGAACTTGATCTCTGTAGCTGGGACTTCAACCACAGTATCCTTATACTTTAGCCTTGTGAAATTGGCTTAGTGGTAGTTGCCAAGTCTATATATTGTGGAGGAGCTGAATCCTCACAGCCCAGATGACAGCCAGCAATTAAAACCTGAGTGTTCATTCCTTTGAAAATTTCAAACCAAACTAATGGCCCAGCAATTGAATTTCCAAACTCAATGAGGTGGTATGCATTCCCGTTCAGAGCAACTGAGGTTTTGGAGCATATCTTGAGCTAGTGAAAACTGCTTTGACTGCGGCTATTGTAAACTCAAACTACATAAAATGGTCACTCTTACTTTCTTCAGCAAATGTACATCTCTCATTGATTTTAATTAGTGTCACTTCTCTAACTGAACACCAAGTGGACCCACTGAAAATAAGCTTTGAGCTACCTAATATTTCTTGTCTTTACACATTTAGGGTTTGTTTGGGGTGTTACTTGGCTTTTCTTTTGATGTTAATTATGACATAGGCTGTCATGGAATGCAAACAAAACACCCATAGAGGGAGTGAAGGTGTTTAAGTGTTTTATGAGTACAGTTTGGTTACATGTAGTGCATTCCTTAGAAATCTACCCTAATTAGAAACTAGAAAATAGTCTGCATACTTTCCACCTACTTTTACAAGCTAGGATCCTGTTACCTTTGATGCAATTGTCCGAAATACTTGATTATGCTTTCTAATCACTTATTATGCAATTTTCAGAAGTACTCTACACTGGATTTTCAGTCCTTCCGAAAAACTGTTCACACATCCAACAGATAGAGTGAAAGCAAAATTTAGAGCACATTCAAGAATCCTGCCCACAGGAGAAGTTAAAATACACCTGTGATTATGGCTCCAGAATTGGAGGTGGAGTAGCATGGCATGTTTTCGGAGTCCTGGGGTGATTAATGCTCTCAGCTGGTCTGGACTCAGAACCCCACTGAAGTCCACAGAAATAATATATACCTCTCTGTGAGTATAACGTGGCCATCAAAAAAATGGTTCATTCATCATATATCATGTTAACAATTATCATTGATACAAATATCAGTCAACAGAGTGATGTGACTATGTTCTCTTGAGACCAAATAAAATACCAAGTTATATCTAATTTTTCTCCTGAATTTGCACAGTGGCAGACTTTATGGACTAAAGAATACCTTTCATCTGAACTTTGAGATCTTTAATATTAATCTAATTTTTGCCTCCATGCGCAATATGATTTTAATGAAGCTGGGCAACAATAGGGGAGCTGTTCTCCAGTTAATTTCAAATCTGAATATTTCTCTAGGTTAAAACCAAAGACTGTGCAGCCACCTAGATTAAAATTGTCTGTGCTGAATTTCAATGTTAATGATTTCAAATTCTGTTAAGGCTGATTTGTCTGCTTTTTATTGGTTTCCCCCCTCTCTTAGGACTTTAATTACGGATTATTCATGTTTTATGTATATCAGAATCCTACTCTCTGAGCTCTAAAAGTTTCTCTCACATGTCACTCAGGGAAAAATATTCTTCCTGGCAGGGGAGAAGGGATAGAGATGAATGAAGAAGGATATAGCTAGCGATGTAGTTAACAGTCTTCCAAGTTAGTGCCAGATTCAGAGGATCCTTACTTTTATGAATGTCTCTAAATCTAGTTATGTGCTTAATTACTTATTTGTTTTGAGAAAGTTACTGAAACATAAACATTATTGTATCAGAAATATAAACACAATACAATGCAGACTGATTTAAGGGGCTTTAAATGGATAAGACTAAAGCTTATGAACTCAAATATATTATTTCATTTGATTGCTTAAAGGTATGGTACTTGCGTATGTCTTAAAACCTGATCTTTTATTCAGTTTTAATCCTTTTCTCATTGCCAATATCAGCTTCTTTTATCTTTCCACAAACATGTAGTTAAACTCCTGTAGAATTCAGAAGAAGTGTCCACATCTTATTTTAAAATCTAAAAATGTAGATTTTTTTCCTTCCTAATTACTGACATATACAGCATAAGAAACCAAAAAAAAGTTCCCTTGCATTAAAATGTTTTCTGTTTAATTTTGGGCACTGCTTAAACATGCTTCATCCTTTCCTGCTGCTACCAAAGTAATGCTGAATCAGGACACTGCTGTTTCTAGATATTTTTAGTTGTGGGCAGCCAGCTGGGAAACAAACTTTACATGAAACACTACTATCCTTTACTGTAGCAGATGATGTAAATGGGAAAGATAAAGAAAATTTTTGTTTTGAGACTTGCCTCATTCAAAAAACAGGTTAATATGAAGAGTACTTTATTATGTTTTAATGAGACTGAAAGCCATGAGTGTTATATTTTTAATTCTTTAGTCCAGGGAAGTTTGAATCTCTTTTTCTAGTGCAGGAGAAATCTAGACCTCATTTTGTACCTGTCAAACTAAAACATCAGCTGCTTGTCCTTGCTTATTCTTTGTAGTACTTTAGTTAAATCCTGCAGTTCACAAATATGCAAGCTGTTCATATATATGTATATGCTTTAGATATCTCAGTGCCTTTGGCTTGTTTGTTTGGGTTTTGTTTGTTTGTTTGTTTTTGTCTTGATTGACTCATTCCTTATGATCTTCACTTTCATTGGGGCTTATTAGCTGCTGACATGCTGCTTCAGATAAATCTGACCCATAGTACCATTTTGATATTTATTTTTCTCAAAACAATAATTTTGAACTTTGTCCTGAGAGAATGCTTAAACACTCATTTTAAAAGACATAACCTCTAAACTGTCTTGGAAGAGAATAGCTTTTTCTACATTAGATAGCAGTTGCTTAAACATTACCAGGTGACTAGTTTCCAGATCTCATATACACACAGAGCAGAGAAACTTATTATCATATGGTAACCAGCTCTAGCATCTGTGACTTTGCCATTTTCAAATATCAAATCTTTTATTCCAGCATCATTGAAAATGGCAGTGAGGGTGCTTGGAGGGCATCTTTACAAACATCTTGACTCCTTAATAATTAAACAATCACGGTATTTTCACAATTAGCTTGAAACACAGAAAGCAGCTGAGCTACCTGTGTTTTCCTAAAAGGTTCAAGACTTCACTGTGTATCTGAAGTATGTTTGTAAGGGTCTTACAGTTCCCTAGCATAAATAACAAGAGGAAGCTCAAAAAGACTTTTTCTTTTGAAGACCAAAGATGCAGCTTGCAGGTGTCTAGTGCAATACGGCACTAACCGTTCCTGCAGTTTGTTGCTAGAGATAAAACCTTTTCCCACGTTGAGCTTGCCCATGATAGTAGGAGTTTGAACTTCAGATTTTGATAAAACAGATTAATTTGACACATGTCCTTTTTGCTTTAAATGATCAATAAACACAATACTTCTTATTTGTAGGACACCTAACATCTGCTATACAAATTGTTTATTAAATAATTTACTTATTTATAAATATGTGTAACATAACTGAGATCAAACATTGCAATTTCTCCAAGGATAGTGTAAGTGAAAGCATCCAAATATTATCAAGCTGCAGCAACTTTTTAAAAACACAAACACTGTTTCTATTACAAATATTTTGTGTAATGTTGGGCATGACTACCGAATTTATCTTGCACAGTTTATCTGAGCCTCAGTGGGATGCTAGCTCAGGTCATGGTCTGCTACTGACTGTGTAGAAGACTTCAGATAAAAACCTTCATGGCTCTTCTGGGTCCCATTCACTGAAGAATTCACTCTTTAACATGTTTTTTTTTTAATTCTTTTGTTTTGAGATATTAAAAAATATATATGGATGAATGCCTTTAGTAAAAGCAAAATGGATGTGATCCCGCAAAACGCTTGAGACCCCATTTCAGCAGTCTCTCATGGACTTGAAATGAGCTGGTACTCCTTCTGTGCCTGGGGATAATAATGTTTCATTTACATCTCAGAGGTATTTATGAGGGAAAACAATCAAGACTGAGTAACTCTTAGAGATAATGCTAACTGAAGTGACAAACTGGACTAACACACAAGACAAGGATACTAGCAGGCGAAAACTTCTGATATAGCTTCCATGTGCGTCATTAAATCAAATCCCAAACAGGCTGGCCTGATAAACCATAAGTCTTCACAAGAAATATGGCTACATCTCTCTTTTAAATATCATGGAAGAGCCAAGCATCTACGCAGAATGTTAGAGTCTGTGATAGAATTAACAGGTGTGGGGTTTTTCTGCATTATTGTTATCCTACAAGACTGTCTCTAGTAAAATATGATGGATCCTGTGAGACATATGTCTTATCATCCAGAGTCATCCAGAGTCAAAACACTTGCAAATAATA
>VYZW01028898.1:4539-33302 GCA_013401315.1 Balaeniceps rex
AAGCGCTGAGCATGTTACCTGAACAGACAGCAGAGGCGGAGGTGTGGGTTGAGGGAGGGAGTTTGACATTGTATTTGTCCCCACAAAAGGACTTCTATCATATCATAATCCTGTTTCGCTTGCAATAAAGAATGAAGAAATTCATTCAAATACAGTAAATTACATGTAGAAATTAGATCCACCTTATATTATTATATTTATTGAATTATATTCTAATGATTAAAAATTCATTCACTGTGGAAGTCGCATTAAAAGGATTCTCTTTTGAGGTATGTGCAGGTTGGTTTAGGATAAGCCTGAACTGGTGAATACAGACAACTTGTTGAAAATACACGGGACCTTTCACTCTTGTTTAACCAGTAGCATCTAAGTTGCACAACTGGGGAGCCAGCAACTGGGATGTTGAATTAAAAAGATGATTAATGAATTACAGATTAGCATCATAAAGCTGGACTCAGAGGTTAAATGAACACTGTATATATTCTCATCTGCTAAAGGTAAGTCTCTGAAGTGTACAAAAATGAATGTCCACTGCTAACGATGTCTGGCAAACTTCTCAGTTGCAGGACTTAAGATATTTTCAGTATATACAGTCAAGAACAGAATGATGGAGTTCTGTCTCTTCAGCTCAACATACAGTACTTCAGGTTCTGCAACGTTTTGTGATAAATTCAGGTTATAATTTAACCTCACTTTCTTACTACTCTATAGGTTGTTTCTAAAGAAGCCTTTCAGCAATGGTTAACATCTACTGTACAAATTAATTTTTCAACTAATAATAGAGACTGAAAATTCGTCATAAGCAGTACCTTCTTCAAATTTGCATTAACACTATATGACATTCTGTATAAACAAAGAAATTATGACCTCACCATTTAGTAAATATCTTACCACAAATGCACTCTAATATCTTGTTTTATATGCAGAAGGGTAAGCACAATATCACATTCATTTACCATACAAAAAGAAAATAGAGATGGGAAGGGAAGAAAGTAAATCTAGGCATATGGTATCATCCCCTTTGTAACATTTTTACTTTCTGACTTTTTTTTTTCTTACACAACCACTAAGGACTCTTTGCCTACTACAAATTCTCTTCTGTAAAAATAAAACAATCAAGAGAATGCAATGAATATCAATAATGTCTTCAATTTTTTTCTTCTTCTTCTCATTTTAATATTTTAACAATACAAGTTAAAATTATGGAATCATAGAAACACTGTTTGGAAGGAAGCTCTGGGTGAAGCAGTACTAAATCAGATCAGCCTTGTATGGCTAAGTCTTTTAAAATCTCCAGGCTCTCCGAGTAACCCATTACAATACTCCTCTACCGTCCTACTGAAGAAGTTGTCTCCAATGTGCACTATGAATCTCTCCAGCCTGATCTTGTAGCTCCTGGTCCTTGCTTTACTCTGTGCCTCTATGTAAAAGAGTTGGCTTCACTGTCTTTGCAACTCTTCTTCACATAGTTGCAAACTGCCTGATCCCCTGTAAGTCTCATCTTTGCCAGACTAAACAAGCCCAGCTCCCTCAACCTCTCCTCATAGGTCACATGCTATAGGGTCCATATTTATGGCCTCTCCAGTTTGTCAATACCCTTCCTGAACTAAGGAGCCCAAACCTGAATGTAATATTCCAGATATCACCAGCAACATATTGCCCAGTTGTAAATAATTATCTAGCCCATCTGGTTTAATACAGGTTATCAGATAACTGATAACTTGTACTTGAGTGTCAAGTCCTCGCATACATACATTATTCAAACCCAAAGTATGACCCGAGTAAGAAATCTGCTCATGGGTAATATATTTTCATAGCAAGAGCACAAGCTTTTCTGAGTTCCTGAGGTGCCTTATGTGCCTCTCTCTGAATTGTTGAGACCAAAGCCTGAGAAACCTCTTTCCTGTTACAAAGGTCCAAAAAAGAAACATGTCAGAACAAAGACAGACTGCATCTAATCCTATTAATGCTGTGCAAAATCAATCTCCTGAAGCTTTCTAGTGCTTGCAAACATGCAGTTAAGATGCCTCTGGTGATGGACAGAAATTGCAGGTTTTCCTCCCAATTTTTTAGCCATTTCTTATTTTCATTCTCTTTGCTTTTGCTGAAAACTGATTGACTGTAAAAGATCTACTGCAATGTCAGTCTCCCGTTAACAGCTGGGAAGTCACTTTGTCTTACTTGCAGTCACAAAGAAACACAAGATAATCATATTGTGACAGCCATACCCAGCAGAGAGGAAGAGAAGCAAAGCTCTTTTCATTATTCTACTCAGCCCATTTCAGCCCTTACGGAATTTCCCAACAGTGAAAGGAAGAACATTCCTTTTCAATTCTATTAATGGCTGGATAGCCAATAGGAAAGGTTATTTTCAGCTCATAAAGCATATTTCCAGGATAAAGGTAGATTTTTCCCCTCTGTGGTACTAAAAGTATATTCTGCCGTTTTCATTAATCTCTCCCATTTTAGGGGAAATACGTCTCTTAACTTTCCAATACTGCTCCCCATACTGCGTATCTCAAGGTACTGTTGAGCTAGACAAGAATATCCCAGACTGAGGAATTCAACAGGGAAAAATATACAAAGAGACAACCCTGTGACACAAAAGCCTGGAACTGAACAGCATTAATGTCATGTAATTTAGTTGCCTGTTTCTACAAGCACTTGAATGTAAATCACAATTTCTACTGGAACTGAATTTAGTAATTAGAAACACAGGGAAGGAAGCATAAAGAAGACAGTCTCTTTCTCTTCATTGCCTCTGAACTGCTCCTTGTTTCCGTAGGTGCTGCTTCTCATTTAACAGAGACATTAGCATAGAAATAATCTGCATCAAGTCTGTTTCAAAGCTCTGCTCACTCCCAGGAGTTTTGGCTGCCTAACTGTATTAGCATCAAAAATAATTTGAGTCATTATATTTTAGATTCCTATTAGCTAAAGAAAATACAACTTTATTTTTGTTAACAGATAAACATTTACAAAAATATTATTCCCTTTATATTTACATAACATTAGAGAGCTTTCTTGTCATAGCAGTTCATTCAAAGAGCTAGAAAAAGGTAGAAAAAAGATCACTAACACCAGCAGATTTCTAATAAAACTATCATGTCCAAGTCAGATCAACTACCTACAATTTCACATTCCACATGGCATGTTCCCCGTAAAGAAACAGCTAAATGTTTTTTTCATGAAGTATGCCAATAAATCACAGGTCATTACTCAAAACTCTCTCTCTCTCAAAAAAAAGTAAAAAAAAAAAAAGTTCTGCACTAGAAGTACTATGTTGCACTAGCCTAACTCCAAAGTCTTGGAATCTATCATGAAGTCATAGTTTTATCTACTAAAAAAATTAAGCTTGGCCAAGACCATCACGAAATTGGCAATAAATCTGAGTTTCTATATAAAGAAAGGGCAGGTTAAGGATACTTTGCCATTCATTTCTCTAGATTGGTAGTTATTTGTTGAAGCATTCAATGCTTATGAATTTCTGCAAACCTAAAAGTAATAACTCAGTTAGCCAGACACAGTGTCCCAGAGCCACGAGCCAGTCAGTAGAAAAATAACCAGTAATGAGTATGATGTATTGGTTAGAGCAGATACTCCTAGATTCTTTTTTAGCTCTGCCAGCAATTAGTATGTGACCTTGAACAAATCACTGAGCTAAAAAACAGTTTAAAGCACCAAGATTATATTGGGCATACAAAAGTATTCTAAATCTCATAGATTTTCAAATGCAAATAGTTAATTCAGGTCCTCTTAAATATGTATGTTATTTTTAAAGGAAGCTGCAAGAAAGTAAGAAATTTAAGTTCCACACCTACTTCCACTGAGTGTTGCTTCTAGCTCCTTTGAAAAAATGTCAAACATGAGCTTTTTATGCTACAATATCTATTTACATTGTGTATATTATCACAGTACTCTTACAGTGCTGTATAACAATGAGGCTTTATTATGTAGTACTATTACAGTGCTGTATAACAAAGAGGTACTGATATGGAGCCTGAGTGCCTCAAACTTATCTACACTTGCCTTATATCCTTTGCCTGGACAACTAATGATAGAGAAATGAAGGCCCCAGATTCATCCCACCTAACTTCAGGCATGTCAGGGAGCAGTGAGGGCCAGCTGCTGCTCCACAAGGCGGGGTGAGCCTGGAGCAGAACACAGTAAGAAGGCAGTGATCTTACCAACGAGTAGCCAGGATGCAGAGCTGCAAGTTCAGGCCAGGATCAGGGCCACAGACAGTGGTCAGGACTGTACACAACCTAGCGATTACCCAAAAAGTCCATAGAGCGGGGTGAGGTCAAGCCAGGAAACTGAACCAGCAGGTCAGGGTCAGAACAAGACCAGGCACAGACATACCTGCTACACAGCTGCTTTCTTTAACACAGCTCTTGTCAGCAAAGGAGCTGACCTCGGACCCAATCAGCTAAAGTCTGACTTAGCCAACTAAACTCCTAGAAACAGTATGCCCTCCAGGTCCAGTGCACTGAGGTGCAGACACAAGGAAGCTCAGTGCTCCTCCCACATCAAAAAAGAGAGAGGTTCATATGCAGGGCATTTCAGTATACTAGTATCTGACATACCTTCTGGAGGTGCTTCTCAATCTCATGAGTTAATCAACTTCTAAGCTGCCTCGCATAAGTGCTGAAGTGGAATGAACCTGGGTCAACCAGGCTTTCCTAAGGCTGCACACCTGTGAAGAGTAGGAGACTGAACCCAAACTATGGAAATCCCTAGGGTATCAGCAAAGCCATTGGAATCTGCTCCTTCCTTTTTGATTGTATCTGAGCTCCATAGCTTTGGATTTCAGCTATCTTTTACTGAGCTTTGGAAGGTTTATAAATCCCAGTCATGCTGGGTAGGTTCCTTATCAACTGTTGCCCATGCCATCCAAAACATTGGATGAAGAGCACAATATAGACACAAAGTAGAACGTGTAAACTAGTAATTTTAAGAAGTATTTTTATATTTACACTGTTATCAGAGCTTCAGAAATTCTGTCTGTGGCACCCAAAGAGAAGTCAGTAAGGTTACCATATGCAGATAAAATTAGTTAGCATCATTGGTATAATTAGCCCAGAGACAGCCCTCTCAGAGGCATAAAACAATCTCTCTTCCAGCTCCTACTTCTGATTTTCCCTTAAGCCCTTTTATGACAACAGGCAAATCTATTAGGCTTTCTATGGCTTCATTTCCCCACCTACAAAATAGAAAAAAAACCCCTAACCCCAAACCACAACCGCTTTCTCAGAAGAACACCATCAATGAAACACTTTGGGATCACAAGATACAGAGCATCAATAACTGATACTGACTGCAAAATCCAGAGAGCCTAGTACTATAACAACTCCCGCTCATTTAGCAAGATTTTTGCCTGAGAACAGAATGCACTGTTAGTTCACTGATTATCTCACATATTCCAAGTGTATGTCTGCCACTGAATTCAGCTGAGTCAAGAGTTGTGAAATAGTGAAAGCCCATTTGCATTACCATGAATAAATACCTTGTAAACAAAACTAGTTGGGGTGGAGTGTTATTGTGTCTATGTTTGCATAACACTTCTCAGCAAAGCTCTATGAGGATGTATTAAACTGACATTGATAAAAAGTTACAGAATTCAGTTATATTTAGAACTTAATTTAAAATCTTAAAAACACCCTGAGGCCAGCTGTAGAAAGACAAAGCATCATTTTCTAATTAATTTTAATGGAAGCACTTTCAAATTTTATTTTACTGAAGAGCAACTGAATTTTGAATATTTTTGGAGCCTTTTACAATGAAAAATCACTTTTGCAAATACAGTTAATCTGAACAAGTTCTTCTCTTACAATACCACCAATTTTTATCTTTATACTATCGTCCAGCTCCTAATACTGGTAATTCCCTGTCAATCATTAGGTAAAATACATTTTTCCCAAGATTTTAGTTTAAAAAACCATTTCCAATCCCAAGGAAAAAAGATGTGAAATCAAGCATAAGTAAGTATTAGACTTCTTCCTTTAAAACAATTACAGGAATTCCCAGATGCCTGTTACAGAAACAGAGAAAATAGAATTTTCTCAACTCAGCCAATCTGCCCCACCAATGAAAGGGACAAGAATGCTAAACCAGAAAAAATTAGCTTAAATAGCTACTTACTAAGTGATGGTCATTGAAGAGATAACCCATTTAAGTTAAAATGACTACTAGCCTGTTTCAGATATTGCTTTCTTTTCAAACCATTTAAATCTATTTGTTCTGGTAGTCTTGTTAGTCCAATCTTTTACAATGAAGACCATCTTTTGAGATGTACCCAGCACCCAGTTTGTGTGTCAGTGGAAAGTGTACACAGTATTTCAAACAATCAGGCTAAACTTTTGCTTATTACCCACTCCGTTTATTTACTTACCTTTTTTTTTACACTTAGATATCTAAATACTTATCTATTATTAGAAATGAAAGGACTTTGCATAAGAATGAGTAATCCCTATATATGTCTCACAGAGTTTAGATCTTGGTGTATTTTTGTTTCCTACTATATTGGGTCAATACCTGCTATTAGCAAAAAAAAACAGAGAAAGAAAAAGATAGTTAGCACCACATTCATGTTTCTCCAGCCTTGACACTGTTCAAAGAGCTACAGACACTGCCTTAACTTTTAATAACATTAAAACAAATCTAAATTACACCTAGCAATTCATGGTCAAATCAGCAGTTTCAGCTCCTGTGTTAACTGAAGTGCAGAATGACATAGCCATAAGTCTTCTGACATGTATCATATTAGCTGCATGAGCAAAAGGAAAGTAAATTTAGAGGATAGTATGCGGGCTCTCTTTCAACTGAGGGCTCTGTAAGAGAACTTTTACATTTAGGGCAACAATATTTCCCTTGATACCAATGAGTCTGTTTGCTTGTGTGTGTCCCAATGTGATAAGGGGTCAACTTGAAGCAAACAAACAAAAAATTTAAGTATACTATTGCAGAATCATAATAAGTTTTTCTATAAGCAATTGATTTATCCTTTAAAGTTTGTTTTAATCATGAATGTGCATACAATTGTATGAATGATTAGTACATTACAAAAACTATTATATTTCCATGTACAATTTTGCAGCTTTGTCCACATTCATCCATCTGTGGATAGATACAATACTGTGTGGCTTATTTGATCAATCATACAAAATTGAAAGTATTAAATAAAATCAGTTTTGATATATTCACTCATGCCTCTCCTGTGACTGCCATCCTTATCTTGAATCAAGGTAAATGTTGAGTAAAATGTGATCTTTTTACTTTTAAGTTATTATGCAAGCTTCACTTAGGGCTATACAAAACCCTTCCAGATACTTTGATACTGCCAGATACTGCTGCAGCATGGCCTCTGCTATCCAAGCACTCAAGCTTTCAGGTTCAAAATAAAATATTTAGGTTTGGTAACACAACCTATGTGTGTAAAATGAGTGCCATGTGTAAGAAGAATAAGAAGGAAATCAGACAGTAGTATCTTACTGTCTTTTTACAGAAACATTATTTAAATACTAATTTCAATAGTTTACCCAAAACAGTAGAGGATTGCAGGCTGAACTTCCAAGCACTTAAGTTTTTAAAAACTCATGTAGTAGCTCTAGTAATGTTAACGCATATTCCTGTAATTAGTTAGCTAGCTTCCATGATAATCATATACATGCATACCGCCATTAATAAAGCTTTGGGATGAGAATTTTAGAAACATCTACATGTCTTAGCCAATGAATTTACTTTGATGCACTCACTGTATCAACAGTATACAACCCATTTTGCTTATTACAGAACTTCAACATTATATTTCAGGATTTCAGTGCTACTTCCTTTATCATGGTTAATTAAAATATTTAAGCTATCTAAACCCCACAAAATAGCTCACTGCTTTCACATCTTCATGGACAATGGATTTTTTCCATAATCCGAGTTTAAGAAGGTATTTATAGCAAGTTGACTTAAGCCTCACTTTCTTCAAACAACAAGGATGACACGGAACATTATTTATGTTTCCTTAATTTCTAATTATATTTGCTCATAAAGAAGTTAATAAAACTTTATGCAACCTATTTTGGTAGAATCTCTTTTCAAGGTTCCAGTTTGACGTTGCCTTTCAGATCAAAGAGGAACAATTCAATCGAGTTCAAATAAGTTTCAGAAATAGGATGTCAGCAATGTAAGTTAGAAGCATGACTGTAATGAACTGAAGGATAATCACAGCTGACTACCATTCACTAGTCCACATTGGAAACATTTATCATGAAACTTTCTCTTAAATGAAACTTTGCAATCCAACAGCAATATCTGTCAGCTAAAGGGAGAAATGACAGAATTGTTCAATGTAAGCCTTGTTCATTAGAGCTTGGATTTTTTTTTCCTTTTAAAAGAAAGGATGTCTTATGATTAAAACATCGTTATAAATGAGACTGTAACCTGTCATGTGGAAAATTGAGATTCTCTGGTTCTGGTGAACTGCCTTCCAGCCTGAGGGTTTTTAACTTAAGTGACAGGCCTTCTTGTCTCACTAGTTTACATATTTAATTTTGCATTAACTGTTTTCATGTAGACCTTTTATCGTTTAATGTGCTTCAAGATATAAAATATGCTTATTGTCTTCTTGCTTTTATTAATATGCAGTCATATATATGTATGATCATATGCAGAGTACCATATACAGTCACTTCATTTGGATGAAGACATTAAAATCTATTCATATTACCCCCACTGCAATAGGAGTTTCTTTTTCTTGAATTACTAAAATGTAAAGGAGCTGCACAAGCATAATATTTTTACTGTTGGAGGGTTTCTTGTTCTTGAATGTAAAAGTTCCACCAGCCACACTGAACAGTATCACTAGCATACCATTTTTTTCAATTCTTTTGTGATCTTAACATAGATTAGATTGACAGTAACCACATTCTTCTTTCAGGGCCAAAATATATGTTTTCCTATTAGATCTTGAAGGGAGAACATCAATGGTTGACCTCAATTTTTGCAGACTGTTCTACTAAATGCACTCCTATTATATTTGCCAATCAGTTAAAGGACTTTTGTCAGACCTAAGTACTTTACCTCTATCAGCTATGATCAAAGGGAGCCAATTTCAGAGTTTTTTTTTTTTTTCTTCTTCTCCTTCCAGGAAGATACCAAAAGACTATGTTTTAGTGAGTGATAGTCACAGGACAAATTCAAACTCCAGTATGCAGCCCAAAGGAATATCTTAGAGTAAGAAAGGGGAGAGAGCAGCAGCAGCAGTCACTTCTAGGATATTTATGCATCATAAAAGATAAAGAAGTCTCCTGAGTGTTTGTACCTTTTTCTAATTTCCCATGTCATAATTGTTTAATGGTACAATGAGTCATGGTGTCTAAACCCTGTTGTCACCCGGCAGATGCAAATCTCACTGAAGCCAAAGAGAATGCTACCTATTAATGTCAGGGTAAATCAGGTCCTTTATGCTCCTTACTTAACCAATCTTTATTGAGGTTGCTGATTAAGTACACGTATGAGGGCATCTAGCTTTGTTTCAGAGAAATATAGTGTATGAAGATGGTACTTCTCCGCTTCGAAATCACACTGACGTATGACACGCAAAGGTCTGCTCACCCAAAAACCTGTATTGAGTAGGCTATCTTACTGATCACTTCACCTATGGAGGCTAGGTGGGAAGCTTTTCCGGACTGCTGGGCTAACTGTCCTGTGACTTGCACTGAACCCTGGAGGCTGGGAGCAGCCTACCTTATGCATCTTCAAAAGACAGGAGCAGGAACAGCGCAGGGTGCTGCCAGCCACACACATTTTTTGCACTGGGCATGGAAGGTTGGTATCTGTGGCGTGCTCCAATGTGGTGCAAGGCAATAATGCAGTAGGAACTACAGTGAGGCTAAACAGTGTACCTCTGAAGGACTACAAGTCCGTCTAATCAAACATAATCTAGTTAGAGTGTGTCTCTATGGCACTCTTCACTCTCCCTCCTATCCTCCCAGAATCTTCAGGGAAATAGTTGGTGTATAGCAATATGAAGAAGCTTGAGAGCACCTTGATATTTAGGGAACAGAGAAAACTGGGAAATAAAGGGAGAGAGAAGAAATCAGATTCCTTATAGATTTGAATATATCAAATATTACATTCTTTCATTATGCAAGGACATAGCTCTTTGCTACTGGAAAGCTTCATTTCAGCCACATATTGAAGCGTATCTCAAATCTGCCTATATTTAGCAAAATATTTAACTTAATAAATAGGTAGTCATTAAAGACAATGAAGTAAACAATGCTATCATACAATTCATCTGAAGAAACAAAAGTAATCATCACAACTCAAAAGACTAAGGAATCGACGTTTCGCAGAGATGCTCGCAACTGATCCATAATTTAAAATAGAAAAAAAAAAAATGTTGAATCCTGTTTGTATATTACTTAAGAGGATAAATTAACGGGATAAATTATTCATTCTGAAATATTCACTGTGCTTTACTAATTATCACAGCAAACATAATGCAGGAATTTAGTAAATTCCACTGCCACATACAGGCACATACAAATGCAAAGACATGCTTGGAGATGCACTGCAGGCAAACGTGAATGGTAAGAGATATAATTAAAGATGCTTTAATAGGTTTTCAAAGTTGCTAAGATACCATCAGGTAGCGTAGCACATCTCGTACAGCCACAAATATCCAAGACTATGTCCTAAATATTCATTTCCTGTAGCTTTGCTTTTGTTTTTGCCTTTCCTTTCTTTTTTCTTTTTTAACTTTCCTGGTAATTGTAAACCTCTTCAGATAAAACATCACCATCTGACAGGAAGAAATATTTGTGTTTGGGATTCACTATACTCACTCAGCAATGAATGAGTTTTTACAGCTTTTCTGAATAATAAAAAGCAACTGTCGTGGTTTAGCCCCACTCGGCAACTAAGCACCACGCAGCCGCTCGCTCACCCTCCCCCTCCCCGGTGGGATGGGGGAGAGAATCGGAAGGGCAAGAGTAAGAAAACCCACGGGTTGAGATAAGAACAGTTTAATAATTGAAATAAAATAATAATAATAGTAATAATAATAATGATAATAATAATAATAATAATTGTAATGAAAAGGAGAACGAGAGAGACAAACAAAACCCAGGGAAAAGAAAACAAGTGATGCAACCGCTCACCACCCGCCGACCGACACCCAGCCAATCCCCGAGCAGCGATCGCTGCCCCCCGGCTAACTCCCCTCGGTTTATATACTGAGCATGACGTCATATGGTATGGAATAGCCCTTTGGTCAATTTGGATCAACTATCTTGGGCCGTGCCCCCTCCCAACTTCTTGTGCACCTGGCAGAGCATGGGAAGCTGAAAAAGAAAGTCCTTGACTAGTCTAAGCATTACTTAGCAACAACTAAAACATGTGTGTTATCAGCATTCTTCTCATGCTAAATCCAAAACACAGCACTATGCCAGCTACTAGGAAGAAAAGTAACTCTAACTCAGCTGAAACCAGGACACAACACAAATATAAAGACAAAGTTATCTGCAAAAACATGACTTGTAGCAAAGCAGGCAGCTGAGATATATGTTTACCACTTCTGATACAGTAAGGAAAGTGGCAGGAGATAGAGCCTTCTTTGACTATCATACCAGGATTTTTATAGTAGCATTAACACTTACTTACACAACTGCGTAACTGAAAAAGAAAATTGAGGGCATTTGCATTAGACACAAATATGGTGATGGAATAATGTGAAATAGAATAGCTTTACAGATTTGACATAGAAATAATAATCTTGAACAAACGGTTCTGATCTCACTACCTGCCTGAAGCTTATGACAACAAAGCAATTTGAGTAAGTGTACATCAGCTAATATTAATTGGTCGAGAGATGGATATTGAATAATTTAGGTCTTACTTTAATCCATTTAATGTTCAGACAGCCATATACAAAGGCTTCACCATTTTTAAGTACTACCACCTCATCAGCTAGTAAACATCTTTCAGCAAACAGTCCTCAAATTAAAAATTAAAATACTAAAAAAAAGTTCTACCTGGTTTATTCACCCAAATATTTGTTGAATTGGATTCTTCTTATCATATCCGTCTATGCTTGTTTAATTTACCATGCGATTTCCTTAGATACATCCCACAAAGAAGGATAAGTGCTTCCAGCTCATCCAGTTCCCACCAGTAATATGGTGAAACTGGTCAAGCTAAAATACCTATGAATTCTGAACAACAATCACTTCAGTTCTGATTGCCTTGACACAAAGCAGGATGGAAAAATTCTCTTCAGCTTTGCTTTTGATGTCCATTTTTTGCCATACAGATGATTGTACAGATGCATTCAAACCCCACGCTTAGTAATGGCTGGTTCTTTGAATGAAAACAGAATGGCAAATGCCTACTGAATTTTTCTTTTAATACTTAACACCCAAGATCAAAGACTAATTCAATTAATTCTAATCTCAAAAGTTATTAGATCTGGGGGCTTTATTATTAATATTTTTTAGGCCTTTAATCCTTTATACAATACTTATGCAGGCACATAATATCCCAAATGATAATAACCACATTGTGAATTCCAATAAATTTTTATCTAGCACGAATCATATATAAAGCTGTCAGTTTAGCTCCTTCTCTGTAGAAAAGAAACAGAGAATCCTGCACATGATGGAAACAAGGGTGATAAAGACTACAGATATGAGTGCACTATTTGCAACTAATCATTTATTCAGCGATCAGAAATTGTTTCCAAGCAGACACTGGGGCAGTTCTTGGCACTTAACATGATCCTCTTTCAAGCAACGCTGCGTTAAAAAGGGATATAAAGCATCCCAAGGACTGTGAAATGCAAAAATAGCTTTCAGCTGCCTTTCCTCCCTGCATTGTCCATAGTCAGGAGAGGCAAGCCCTGACCCCACTGAAGTCAACAGAATTTCTGTCATTGCCAGTAGCAGGACCAAGCTTTATCACTGTTTTTATTAATAATTCATTCTTCAGAATGACATTACGTGTATTTTGGCAGTGGCTTTGCTTTTTCCATCGAAGTAAAAAATCAGTACAAAAATAAAACAGATTTGGAGAATGTTACCAGCTCTGATATTAGGATTAGACTAATTGAGAAAAAGTTGCACCATGTTTATGTTATTCATCAATGAATTCCTACTCCTGCTAGCTACTCTAAGCTCCAGTTCCACTTGAACTTTTAATTAAAATACTCTTACAAAAAGAGGAAGACATAATGAAAACCTTTGTTTTTATGCAGAGAAAGGAAGCATTTACAAAAATGGTAGAAGCTGGCCCAGAAGGATCGTAATTGAGGTTTATAATTAAAGCTTATGATACCATAACCCTTCTTTCCTGAGATACTCTTAGATAGCACTCTGAGATTAGTCAGTTAAATAAAATGGAATCTCATGACATTTACATGAAACACATTTGCATATTATATATAAATGTGATACTAATGTGCTACCAATCACCTACCTATTGCTCAAGCTCTGTGCAGCCATTTTGCACCTTTTTAGCCAACAAAGTCATTCTCTCGTATCTGCTAATCTGTTGCTCAACTGAAGGTATTTGTGCCCTTCCTCAGCCAAGTCAAGGTAGATCATAAAAACATTGGGCACATCTGGGCCAATTTTAACCTAGGCTGCATGGACTACTACTGTCATCCGTGATTTTCTAGAATGAAATACTGTCTAGCATAGACTATATTAAATGGGTGTGTCATGCTAAGATCTCTGCAGTCACATAATCAGTATTGCTAGCCTTGGTAGTTATTACACTACTACAGATAACATGACATATGACAAATCATACCTTTGTGTATATTTATGTGTCAGGGCTCAGGCCTGAACTCTGGATTTCATGTCCTCCCTCTGTGACATTATATTGTTAGTTGCAAAACACAGTACTATTCTATTATCGAATGAAATGGACAGACTCGGGATTAAGAAAAAAACTCTTCTGTTGACAATGAAAAATCTGTCAGGGGTCATGTCTTTTTAGTAAACGGAAAACCAATCAACCCCTAACCTTTCTAAATACAATATCAACTCATGCAAAAAGTCCACTTAGTTCCTGGATTTGCAGAGAGAAGAGCCCAAGTCTGAAATCTGTATCTTGAGTTGCATGAATAAATAACAAATGAAAAATTTCACAAAAACCTTCACTGTTTCTTTGCAACAGAATTCATATTTATAAAGCTTTACAAAGCACTTTTAAATCTCAGCATTTAAAATCAGTACAAGAATGAGTGAAGATTAGTACAAGAATTATTAGAACATCAGACTACAGAACGATCACATTTTAGACAAATTCAAATATACTGAACATTTGTTAAAGAATATCTGACCTAAGTGTATTCTTTTGGATACTTTATCAGTCATGTACCAGTCCGGCAGGCAGCTGCTGTTAAACTGTATTTGGAATATTGCATATACTGTTAACGGATGTATGAGTGAAGTTTTAGGAATTGTGCGCTTTCATTTAAACTTCACAGTTAATGCTTTAGATAGATTCTGAAAAGAATTTCTCAAAAATGAAAAGCAGCTGATGACAAGTTCTAGACATTAGCACACTATTTACACTGTTATACACTTGTGCGTCTTATTTCCTAATCCAAATTCTTTAACAAAATACTATAATATACATGAACTCTAGACTTGATGTGATGACACACTAATATTCTCATTCTCCTGGAAAGAATATACGCTCAATAATTTTAAAACAGCCACTTGCTTCAACAATGATACTATTGGAAAAACACATACCACAGACAGAAACACTCCATTCCTTCAGAAACTGGTGGGTAAGGATGTAGAGAGCAGCTGCCTGTCGCTTAACATCTCTCAGCCATACTAAATCACATCTAAGTGTTAGCTAAAGTTTAACAACTATTTCCCTATCATATGGGAATTGCTTATGAAGAATTTCAATAGGTCATATAAGCTGAAAAGCGTAGGTTGTTTTGAAAACACTGGAAATTACATCAAACTCCTCTTAGGTCTGCACAGCCCCTTAAGTCCCTACAAATCCAGTAAGACTGAACTGTATCTCACCAAAGTCTCAGAAGTCTCTTTGCATGAAGTATGGAGTATAGCTATAAATCACTTCCTTACACACTTCTGACATGCATCCACCTCCAAACTGGAGTGTGCTACACTATGCAACAAAAAAACAGGTGATTATTAAGATCTTTCAAAAAAGAATACTCAATCTATGTTAACAGCCATAGAGAATTTCAAGAAAGTAGAATTAAATGTTACTAAGACTCAACAAAATTACAGCACAGCTTACAGGATATTGCGATATTACTGCTACTTCAAAGCTCTTTGAAACCTGAATCTTAATGTCCACAGCTTAAGTAAGTTGCTTAAACATCATAAAGTCCATAAAGTAATTTTTGACAGATTGTTAATTCTTTTTTAATTATAGAAGTAATATAGCACAGATAAAATTAGGTAGGTTTTATTTGAAATGTTAAATATCGATAATGCTGGTGAATAGAGCAAAGAATTATTGATTAACTGTCAGGTGTACTTGGTAAATGGTCTACATGTTTAATCAATGAGTTAGTACCCTGAAGAGAGTGATCCTTGAAGTACTTATCCAAATTTAGAGATTGATAGCCTTCTGTTTTATTTTCAACTTACTAAGAATGTGCTGTGAGTAGTGCAAAGTATCTTTGTCATTGGCCTAAAAATAAAACTTGTTTTCCTGGATATATTATGTACTTATAGCTGGCAACAACCATTTCACACTTGCAAATTAAACCAATTCCTGTCAAGTGACTGAGAGTCATGTTGATTTCAGTAAATCCAGAGAGATCCAGTAAACTGTCAAGGTGAGTTTGGTTAAATGTTAGCAGAGTTCAAAAAGAGAATAGAGAACATCAGTTCTAGTGAATTCCAAAAAGTAATTTGTGTCAAGTTTACTTGAAGGAAAAAAAGTAACAGAAAAGGTATTCAAACCCTAGAGAACCATGCTCAAACCCTCTCAAAAGTTTTTGGCCTTTGTGCACTCTGGCATTTAAATAGATATGTGGAAAGCTCCCTAAAGACCAATCACTGCCTACTTGTTTATTGTATTTAATACAACAGGAAAATCATTCTACTCCACTGATTCGTATGAAAATCATTTTGGAAGAGCCCAAAAACCAAAACGGCAACCTACTACTGGAAGACAAACTGAGAGACTGATATTTCATGTTTACTTACATGGAAATATATGATACAGAATGTATGGACAGAGTATATGGACAGAAAGAAAGTATAAAATATATACAGAAAGAAAGCATAAAGCTATTTGAAAACCATCTGTAATGAATACAAAAGCTGACATCCCAGGCTGTCCTTTGCTCCTGCAGAAACGACCTGGGGGTTCAAGCTAGCGGTACAAAGTAGTATACAACCTGCTGCTGACATTGCAACATTCAGAATACAGACATGGAAAAAAGACAATGTCTTCAAGAGCAGCCACTATACTGAACCAACATGAGCAGTATTGTACATAGCTGACACTTTGGAAAACTGCATAAGAACACTTGGGCTATGTTTGCCCAAAATTTCCATAGAAAAACAGTTTAAAGTTCATATCACGTATGTTGTATAGTTTTTGAATACAACCAAGGACAGTGTGACTGGTTCTAGTGGAGTCTATCATAAAAGGCCCCGAGATACACCTGGAAATATCTCAGACTATCCAGACTCTGTACTATTCCACACGTTTCTGTCAGTTTGAAAGTTGAAGATGTATGAATGTAAAACATTATTTTTGCTGAAGCCTTATATAAACGTTCCTTCTGGTTTTGTTCCTGATGACTGTTCCACTCAAAGCATTTAAATGCAACACAGTACACTGCTTGTAAGAAAAGAAGTGTTTCCTTTGTTAATTTTTCCTTTAACTCCAGCTCCTGCTATTGCTGTTACTTATGAAAAGAAGACAAAAACCCCCCAGCATTTAATGAATCTGCCTTGTTTGATTCATGCTTATGAAAAAATTGATCTCTATTCTTGTGACACACTTTAAAATCCTACCATCTGAGCATCTTTATTTAAAACAATACAGATACGTCGCAAGCTACTGCAAGGGTTATGACAATTTGCAGAAAGTAAATGGATACTATAAAAATACCCTTAGAAAGGTACTGAACTCCCATTTTTAACCCTTTCACTTCAGATAAATGCTTTTTCCCCTCATCCATCACGGCCACACAGGAGACTTGGACAGAAAAGACTTCGTCAGATTGCTGCTTGGGAATTGAGTGGGCCTTATCAAGTACCAAATCATAGCCAAATTGTTTGAACCCAGCTGTGTGTTGTTCCACTTTATGCTTCTCCTTCATACTCACATCCATCTTGTCAGAGTCCCTACATCAGACAATATAAATATTCTAGACTTTTTCCAAGGTAAAAATACTTAAAAGGAAAGGAAAAGAGATTAATTCAAGCACAAAACCAGGACAAAACACAACCTGACCTTTTCCTTACCTCTAAGCAAACACACAACGTACAACTACCTTAGTTTTGTAAAAACAACATTTTTTCCAATTCCATGCATAGGTGATACCACCGTAGCAAACACCACATTAAGGTGTAACATATTGTTTAACTTAACCTTTTGGCAACTAGTGGATCTTTCAGAATTAAACATGTTATTTAATTAAAATTACCCTATAAATTTGAATACCAAAAAAACCTAAAGGAAGTTATTACAATTGCTGAAAACATCAGAAAAAGCAGATGTTCCTCGTAATCCAAATCATAATACAAGACTTACCATGCATAGTATTGGGACATTTTGGAAATTACATTTTTCCTCTCTGTATACAAATTTACAAGCTGAATAACTACAGCTCTTTGAAGACTGAAGATTATCTGCTTCTGGTGAAGTTCTCCGTCTTACAGACCCACATTTAGCAAAACCTCAGTTCTGCCACATGGGAAGTCCCACGACTTGCCTCCTCATCTGTTTCCCCATTTCATTAGTTAGTATTTGGAAAATATTCCACTGCACAGACGGATCGAAACTTCAGTACACTGTGCAGGAGAGTCAGCTCCTGCAATAACAGGATTATCATTTGTCACCTGGAGTTTCTCAGGATTTCACTGTACCTCATTACAAGCTAGTGCCATTGTACGCAAGGTATTAAAAGGCAAGGTAAATTTAAAGCTTGCCTGACACTAGTAACTCAGTGATGAGTAGGACCCTTGAAGAAGATACAGAAATATGTAAGGAAAAACCTACCCAAGTCATATTACATCTGAAAGCAGAAATCCAAAGGTTTTGTTTGTTTCTTTTTGGACTAACTATGGATTGACAAATGAAAATCACAAAACACTGACTTCACTCACTTTTTCCATGCATTAACGCTTAATCAGAATCTTTTCATTAAGCCCAGCACTGTCTAGCATGACTTTGCCTGTATTTTCAAATCATGATATACAGATCACAAGTTTCTCTTCAGTTCTCAACACCAACTTTGTGTCTACTCCATATACCTGTGAACTGAACTTCTGTACACAGCAGGAAATTTCTGACCACTGAAAACAGTTTCACATCTATTTGGTATGTGGAGTGGTATACTAAGCACAAATGATCACTAAAAAGCCAGAAAAAGGTCTCCATATCTATTATGCTCTCACTTTCCACATTACTTCATGCAAATCATTCTGAGGGCTTTTTAGTAAATTTACATAATGTATACTCTTCCTTCCTTTTCCTTTTACATGCATTATTTTTGTATTCTATTTGCACAGTGCTCCAGTGATATACAAATAACAGAGAGCCTGCAATGCCTCCAGCATGCATTTGTGTAGCTTACAAGTACAGAAGATTCCTTGTTCCCCTGGTTACTCTCACTAGATTTGCATTCAAACATAAGGAGAAAGAATGGCAACTTCCTGGTTGTCACCAGTGAACCCATCTATTAAGTGAAGATTTTGCAAACAGATATTGTTTAAAATTTTAATTTCTCCTTTGAAAACAAGTAGGTAAGAAGAGAACAGCTGTCAGTAAACATGCAATCTAGAAGAATTAAAAGTCTCTGGAAAAGAAGCTAAGAATCTGGGATGTAATGTGGCTGACGAAAGCAACTGGGGAAAGATGATGTTGATGAAATCATTTGTTTAAATACACTTTGAGAAGTGACTGGAACACAACAAACACAAATCTTAATCTTAGGACTTGACTGCTTTCGAGATCCAGAAAGAGCCAAGCACAGTGTCAGACATCTGATCATATGTATTGACCTAATATTCCCTGGCAGAGTACAGGATGTGAAATTCCAGTTTTCAACGAGCAAGAAACATTTACATACAAATGGAAAGCATGATAGAGCATGTTCTGAATTTCAAGAAAGGGCTGAGCTAGCTATGGGAGACATCGACAACATAATACGAAAGTTTGGTATATCTCAAGTAATCCTGGCAACAAACACATTCAACTTACCTGGTAAAGTAAACGTCTGCTATCAGGCAGACTACATACAATATAAATGTAAAGATCATAGGCCTGATCCAAATGTAATGAAGCCACTCATTACAGCAATTCCTGCACAGGACTTTTCCCATGATATTTTTGCTACATTTGCATACCTGCACTTTTACTAACACATTACTTACCACTCCAGATCAGTAAAATGGACATAAAGCTAAAGAACATTCAGAAACATTAAACATGCTTCTGACACTGCACGATGCATTATTCTACATCACTTACTATATCTCCGATCACATTACATCATGTCGGACATCTAGAAATTGAAAGAACAGTACACGACACAATACATTTGTTACGTAATATGATGTGACTGTTAAAATTTCACCAAATATATTTTCCCGGTCCAATGGCTACTATCAGATCACATTGTAGTTCATCAACCCAAATTGTATTTGGCACAGAGAGCATGAAAGTAAAAACAGAACAATTTTGTGCACACATTATATACATAACCCTGTACATAATATAATCATGTTGAGATGGAGATGAGGATTTTCTTGTTTGAAACTGGCAGATTTGTGCAGTTTAAAAACTGGGGGTTTTTTGCATATATATATATATATAAAAACTGAAATCTACAGTGGATGAAAAATATTTTTTTCAAGCACAGTACTGAAAATAAACGTTTTCCTCTTTTTAATCATTAGGTGTCCTTACAATAAGGCACTTGTAGATATGCCAAGTCTTTTAGCAAGAACAGTCTAATAGTATTTTTTAGAAAATTTTATATAGTGCCACCTGTCCTTCTTGATGCTTCCGAACTGTTTCCTAGGTGTGCTTCTTTATATCTTGTTCTGTTACTACTAAATCTATTATGATCAAACACAAACTCCAGTAAATATCTTAATCAGTGGTGTAAATTTCTAAACAGCAAGCCCAGCCAATTAATATTACTGGCATGGCATATAGCTGAACTCAGCTAATTATTAAAGAGAGAGTTTTTTGTGAAAATGTCCACAAAAAATAACACCAAATAGCAGAGAGAACTATGCTAAACAATTTTATCTAAACAATTTTATCTATTTATGTCATCAGTGAAGCCCAGAAACCATGGATAAGCCAAAACAGTAAGAGTGACCATTTTTAAGTGGTGAAAATTTTCTCTTCCAGCCGTTCAAGTCTAGTTCTGTTCTCAAACAATAACCTTAGTTCTTTTAACTTTACTGACTGAAAACATTTTCAAAAATTATGGCATACTTTCAGAGCTAAATGTTTTCTGGGTTGAAATACCAAAGGTGTGGTAACTGAGTAATCAAGGTGAAAAACAAGTTGAATTCAGACAAGTCAATGCAGACAGCAACACCTTTGACACAGTGACAGTGATGCAACACACCTGTGTCAGAGAAGAGTGAAAGGCAAGAACTGTGTTTTCACCAAGCAGAAGACCCAGTGCATCACCCAAGCATACAAATGGAATAATCATGTTTTAAAGTAAAAGTTACTCAATCTGCCACGATGTCTCCTTAGAGTAACTCCTCCTTAATTAACAAAAATTACATGCAACTTCTATCTTAAAATATAGTCAGAATGAACTATCTGCTCCAATAAAATTGTCATAAGATTGCCATAAGCAAGTGATAGTGGAAAGAAGCAGTGACATTTTGAAGGCTCAGTATGGTCTGCTATTTTTAAAGGGGCATTCTTGTTACATGCTGTACTGGCATATGTTAAAGCAAGACTGCACGACTGCTACCTTGAACTAGCATCAAAATAAATTAAAAAAAAAAAAAAATCAACCATCTCATGACATTATTCTTTATAAATTAAGTCCAGTAAGGATCATAAAGTTTCATTTTTAATGCATTAGCCGTTTATTCTAATGAACCCAACAAGTTAAATGTGATAGGTTATTCTGCTTGGTTTATCAAGGCATTTATGTACATGCACAGGCACACAGTATGAACCCTGTAGTTCAACATCTCCACCAAATATATTTCATTTGTGAAGTATATACAAAGAAAATAAAGTGCTGTAATTTGTAGTCCACAGCAAGAAACTAGATAGCAAAAGAAACATCTTTTTCTGGAAGGAAAAGCCTTTCTACAACAGAAAACAACTGCTGGAAATAAAACAAGATTAACCTGTCTCTCTTCTGTCTTTATCCTTGTAGTGGACAGGAGAGAGATATCACTTGGCTGTTGTCCTAAAGCAACCGATTCAAAAGCAAAATTGTATCTCTTCCATGATTTGAATCAACTTGCATCACAGAACGGGAAGGTGGACCTACAGAACTGAACTAATTCATCTTCATAAGCCAAAGCAGGACCAACTCTGCCTAAATTATCCCTGGAAAACGCTTGTTTAGTCTGCTCTTAAATACTGCAGTGACAGAGACTCCAGCATTTCCTCAAGCAATATATCCTAGTACGCAACTATTTTTACAACTGGAATTTTTTTCCTGATGTCTAGCCTAAATCTCCCTCGCTGCAGTTTAATTCCATTATTCTTTATCTTGTCCCCAGAAGCAATGGAAAACAAATTATTCCCTTTCTCTTTGAAGCAATTTGGAGACACTTGGAGACTCATCATACTCCCCCTCCTCCTCACTCAACTGAACAATTAAAACTCACTCAGCTGGGCAGGTTTCCTAAGCCTCCCACACTCCTTGCCCTTGCTTCTTGGTTCTCTCCAGTGGTGTGAAGTATGCTGTGCAATATCCTAAATTCCAGGTGAAACACAACCAAAACTAAGGAGAGTTTGTTTTGTGTGTATTGCAAGCAAGGCTCCTGTTCACATATGGCAGTAGCCTGCCTTTTCACAACGTAATGACATCGGTGATTAATGCTTAAATTGTCACCTAAACCAACCCCCACATCCTCCACCTCACCTAGCCAGACATTCTCTGGCTTGTAATTACACAAATAATATTTATTCCTACCTGCACTGGGCACGAACGGTGGCGTTTCGGTAGCCAGGGGCTGCAGCAGTGCCTGTGTGGGAGCAGACCACGAGCTGCCCGGTACCGGTCGCAGCCGGTTCCAGGCTGCTGCAGCCTGACAGGGGCAGCCTGCTGTGCACCAAAGTGGCTGCCAGTCACAGGGGTGCACGGCGCCGTCCCTCAAACGCATTCAAGAAGCAGCCGTGGCAGCTGTGGGACGAAACATGTGAGGAAACACGTAAGGAGAGACGCGGGGAGATGCTAAGATGTGAGGAGGGAGGGATGGCTGTGGAGACCTGCGGCTGGAGACGCACTCCTGGAAGGAGGTGCTCCGTGCCATCGCTGAGGGAAAGCAGCCCACAGGTGGCCCATGCCAGGCAGGGACCCACTGAGGGACCGTGGCCATGGGCGGCCCACGTCAGGTTGGGGACAGTCAGAAGCATGGGTTTAGGAAGGCAGAGGATAGGTGATTGGGTTAAACTGAGCTGAAGAAAGGTGCTTATTGAAATGTTTATGGGTTTTTTTCCCCCCTAATACCCAGATTACTGATCAGAAGCTGGTATTAATTGCCAATAAATTAAATTCACTAAAAATTCCCCAAGTCAAAGGCCATTTTACCCATGGCACTACCCACGTGGAATACTTTTTACTTCTCCCCTCTGAGCTGCATCCTATTCTTTTCCAAACTACTACTGCAAATTCTGAAGGTCATTTTGCACTTTTATCCTACCAGAGGCCTAAAAGCACAATATCAGCCTTGGGAACAAACCCCAAAATTATCAGTTTATTTTCCAAATGAGTTGAAAGAAATAAGTACAATGGACACTAAGAACAAAAGAGAGTACTTTTTAAATTTACACTGGTACATTGTGGTGTCCAAAATACTTCGAGTACTTGCACACACACGAGTGCTACACAGATTAGGTAAGGATCATATTTACACTCTACTTACCCAGCACTGTAGTAATTTAAGTGTTAGTCTGAAATGTTCTAGAGAGCCATTATTGAAGGTTATTTTTCCCACTTGATTTATCACACTGTAGATGCTGCCACGCTTAGGAACAAGAGTGCCACAGCCGCAGCAGCATCCATCCTTCCAGAACCCAGCCTGTTACACTTCACAAACACCGTATTCACTCTGAACTGCCCAAGAAAATGAACTTAGGAAGGTCACTTAAGGTGAGAGATTAAATACAATCTCAAGAACTTACCTTGTTGTGTTTGTGAAATTGAATACACAGAAGCGAAGATGTCAGCAGGAAGTAAAGGTATGTTCATTAATATCAGTGACAGTACACAAACTGGGTGCCCCTAATCACTCTAGTCGTGGCAGAGTAGGGTGGGACCAGGAGCAGCACCCTTGCACACCACCAGCAGCTCAGGGGAGCAATGCACCATGCACAACAGTAGTGACACCTTGTATGCAAATAAAACATAAAACTGCTTGATTTGGGAATCTAGGTTGAGGAAAGTTCGCTGGAACAAACCAACCAACCAACCAAACAACAAGTTTTCAGTAAGAAGAAGCCCATAAGATGTATTTACTAAAAAGGCACATGCACAACAGGTAAAAGCCAATCACCATATTGGGCTGTACAAAAGGCCTGTTGTGATTTTCCTATGGTGTCCTTATAGAAGGAAGTGCCATATGTTTAAAGATACACTGCACCAATAAAGACCATGATTTGTAGCTGATTTCTCACACTGGCTTTCTCTTTGACACTAGGCAAACTCCTCACCTTCAGCACTCCTGGTTTCTCAATGTAAACCTGAGAAGCATCTTCCAAGTCATCTGTGTAAATGTGCTGAATAATACGAAGAAATTTTCCATCAAACAATTATTTGTGGACACACATTTCAGCAGTTTTAATAATATCTACCTACCTCATGGGGTGCTGCACGTATCAGTCAGTTAATGTTTTAGCGATACTTTCAAAACACAAAAGCCTAGTATGATGACACAGCCAAAGTTAATAAATGATGCTATTGCTCCTTAGATTAATAACATCTTCATAAAGGATGCCCTCTGAAAAAGTGCAGACTGCTTTTGTGCTGTATTTCAAATGGCAACAAGAAACTTTATAATTAGACATTTTCCTGGTTTTCAATGCTGCTCTTATAAACAGTTTTTAGTATCACCTAAATTAATTTTCTTTCTCATTTAAAAGAACTGGGAAGAATACTCAAGAGGGAAAGAAGTGAGAGAGAAAGAGAATTGCTTGTCACATCATATCTCAGTACTCTGTAGCTCTGTACTGAAAATGTACTTCAGTGGTTCAGGAGCTGTGAAAATTCAGGCTGTGATCATACAGACTGGAAGGAGAGTGGGGGCTGACTTAAAGAGGGAGATGTTTCTTTTGTTACATATTGTACTTTAACATAATACACAGTTGCCAATATGAAAAAAATATGCATATGCTTCTCATTCTGTGTTAGAACATGTCATGAAATATCAGTATGCCTCGTTACATAAAGTAATAAGTGATGCACCACCCACATCTTTTTTTTTTTTTTGGTTAACTTTTGTTTATGATTTAAACCAATAATCACACTAAACACTTGGAAATAAATTAAGCCTTTTCAGACTGATTAAATTGGCTGGATGCTTTGAACATGTGACTTCGGCAGATCTAATCATCCCAGGATAGTCGGGGAGTTAATCATGCAAATGTCTTCAGATATTTCAATTTGCAAAGCTGTGTTTTGTAACATGCACTCTCCCAAAGCATCTGTATTCTGCGGTGTGAACTGCGACTATTCAGTGACTGGGCAACAGAAAAACTTATTAACTAGCAAAACACTAAGCCAAATAAAGTAATACAATTAAAAAGTTTTAATCAGAAGAATACAAAATTTGCCAGAGACTTTACACCATTGCAGGAGGTATGGGCCCATTAGCTCCAATTAGGAAGGACTAAGTAATACAGAATAGTTCCAACACCAAACGCGTATCCCACAACTTCACTGCTCGTGAAGCTTCAAGCTTACTACATGTACTTTGTTGGAATTAGACTTTTCTGTGCCCACTGCACATGAGGAGAGTGATGGTGTTCCTAAATGACCCTTGCTCACTCTTTTTTGGAGACAGGCAGCTTCCACCAAATGTGAGACTCATTTACTGTTCACAGTAATCCTTTTTTTCTACCTTCCTTTCTGCATGAAGGAAAATTTTAGGATGAATGGGGTGAATTGTGGATTCCATCTTTCAGTGAAAACCCTATTTTATTTTGAGCAGAATCTGAGCCTTTCCTACCATATCCTCTTTCCTATCTCTGGGATCGTTGGAAAAGATTGTATCTAGGTCACATATGTTGATGTTACAGCTGACCTTCTTTAAAGCTCTCATTTATTAGAGCAGTTGGAAAAGGACAGAATATGGTAGAAGAAACACCACAGTTTTATAAAGTTAACCTAACGACTTAGATTTTTTAATAAATTATCTGTTATCTACCGAAGCAGATATTTTCATTTGCATTAAAATGTTATGGCTATTAATACGATTTAATATATATGTCTAACTTTATGTACTGCCTACTGTGTGAGTTCTATTCCTTGATTAACCCACCTAGACACTGTTAAAACAAGTAAGGGTAATGAAAACACAGCAGCTCAGTCCAGAAAATAAACTTTAGCAATGGTCTCAAAAAACCTTCAAAAAAAGTTCCCTGAGGTTTAAATTCTGCCCTGTAATCAACTGGCAAAACCAGTTTTACTTCAGCTGTATAAAATGTTCAGCTTTATAAAATGCAGCCAACCAATCAGACTTCAAGACAGTAAATTAGTGAAGAAGATTAAAATCCATCTTATGGATAAGACAAGGAAGGATCAAAAGATAGCTGGAAGTTTGACAACTCCCGCATGCGACCAAAAGATGTCAGCGGTATCTTGTCATTTTATAAATGGATAAAACTGATCTCGCTTGCCTAACTAAGAAGAATAGGGGTTATAAAGAGCATTTTACAAAATAGTGAAGCATAACTGGCTAATAAGACTTTTGAGGGATGAACAGATAAATCCCAAAATCAATAAGCAATGGAATTGACTGGAGTTGTAACTGAGATACCACACAGTATTTACTTGTAAAATTTAAACCAGTTAGTTTGCTATAACTGGTAAGAAATGTAAGACAAATCTAGGTCTTAAAAATGGGAATCCCAGAGCCAGTTTGTTTCTTCCTATGCTTTCTTCCTATGCTCAGGAAGAGCCTTCTTCAATGACATTAAGGTTATGATGGAAAAATTATTCCAATAGAAGTCTATAGAGATTTTGTTAATATGCCTTTATGATGTGATATTATGACGGCAATTCAATTTCATTGCAGGCCTAATGAGACCGTGTTACAATGTCAAAATGAAAGGAAACTATATCAATCAAGTTATAGTACCCTGAGAGAAAGAAAAACCTAAAGAAATTAACCCCATTAAAAACTATTTTAAAACAACATTAAGATTTAGTGAATTCAGAATTGCTTTGCTTTTGTTGGTTTAGCGCTTCAGGTAGAAGCTAAATTTGGCACTGATTTACAACTCATTAAATATATTGACATCAGGGGAATCAGTGAAAGTTTTAAGGAAACACAAACAGAACAAAATTCATGGCAAGTACTGTGGTTATGTAAAGCACTGGGCAGAGCCTGTTTAGTCCTATAGCTAAAATCTTTTTTTTTATCTTCAGCAGAACCAGAATTTCAAATTTTCTCACTTAAAATAAGGTGGCAATTTGGCCAGTGTCTATTTTAAGTTCTTGTGTCTCAACTCTCTTGATACCATATTTGAATTTGTACTGAACACTGTAGAATTAGATCCCCAAAATTGCAAAAGTGAACAGAATTCAAGTGGAAAATTCTTACTGAATTTATTAGAAACAAATATGCCATTCCCCACAACAAAGTAAGAGCTAATACATACCGTGAAGACAAGAGGAGTCTTCGTTAGGTCCCAAGTCGTCAAAACTGAGGCTAACGGAACGTGCCACCACTGATAAATAGCCTCTGCTAGCTATACCTTTGGAATCACCTATAAGGGAGGTTAAGTCAAAGTAATGAAAACAGTCTTAAGCCTATTTCAAAATATTCAAATGCCTATGTTAAAAAAGTAAAAAAATATCCAAAAATAACAAAAAAAGGACATAATTATTTTAATTTTTACTTTTTGGCAACAGAGACCTTTTCATGTGCATTCTTTGCATTTTTTATCAACAATTTTTGTCCTTTCCAAGCTAATGTCTCCCATTAAGTGTAGAAATTAGAGCTGTAATATTAATGAGAATTCCATAAAGGCTAGCGTGTTTATCCATTTAAAATGTGCCACTGTCATTTTCCAAACTGTGTGTTAGTGGCAATATAAAGTTCTGGTCTCCGTCAAAACTGCCACCCACCTGAACAGGTTACAGACTTCCTAGTGCAGCAGGCAGGGCAACACTATTTTTTATATAACAGGTACATTCCTATTTTCAGCAAGATAGTTATAAGGATGGAAATTTAAGACTCAGCAAGGCATTAGCACCAAACATTTTGGACCTGCACCAAAATATCGTAAAAAGTAAAAGACCATAGTTTTCACTGTGCCATTCTTCCTCTTTCAGCTCACATATTGTTTGTAGCAAACACCGATATTTACATGCCACTATGAAGAAAGGTTTGCAAACCCACAAAAATTCCATTGATTTTTGCTTCTATTACTGTAGAACATGCAGAGATGGCACTTTGTCATCACAGTATTAGGGAAAATTGATGGAAGGAAAATATGAGCCATTCCTGAACTCAAAATCCAGTTGTTTCTATTTTTGCTTATCCTTGGTTGATATACATAAACACACACACCACACATACAGACAACCTTTTTGAAGATGGGTGGCACACAACAGATTTTTTTATTTTCAGCTGTTTGCAGTAAAACTTGAATAAAATTTTTGCTTCCAACATCATTATTTATTATATGCAATACTGTATTGCCTAGAGGATATATCCCGATTGTAGGAGGCATTGTACAAATAAGAACAGAAATAGTCCCTGCACAAAGATCAGACCCCAGAGGTTTGCTATATTTTTGTTATTTTTCTCACAGAGCCTGTGCCCAAGGCCTGTAAAAGTTCGGGCTTGTATAAGCATTTTCTTGTGTCAGGGTGGGCTTTAAAAAGAAAAATCAAATCCACCGAAAGCAGCTCTTGCCATTTCAAGAAACATGAAATGTTCTTTCTGCAGACCCGGTATTTACTTGATATATCCCATTTACAGAGATATTCTCAGATAATTAATTTACATCAGATGTAAATTTACTGTACTTTTTGTCAATACAGTAAGTTTCTGTTGTTATTACTAGCCTTAGCAGAGATAACCTTTAGTTACACCAGCATTATACTAATTGCATGTCAATTTTCACAAACCTATTTTTGTTGGTGC
>VYZW01028917.1:0-28878 GCA_013401315.1 Balaeniceps rex
TTTTACTAGTAGTCCTTAGACATGACTGAATTCAGGGAGCCCGACCTGCACTACTATAGCAAGAGGAGGGAAACATATATGCACTGGACCTGAGTGCTCTCCAGGTATTTTAGCCTCCATTTGGTCTGAGAAGGGCTAGGTGGTGGTTGAATACTTCCTACGGACCAGAGCTCTTGGTAACACAATAGTAATTAGCTGTCTAGGAGGTATACGAAAGAAAGAATAAGACAGCTGGCCTTGAATGTTTTGCCAGCTGCACAGGTGGCCCTGGAAGTTCACAAAGCACAGAATTCGGTGCTAATGATCCACCGGATATTATTGTGTTCCTGGGCTCCTGTGTATGTGTTCAAATGGAAATCAAACTTCTATGATGGTCAGGAACATTTTGTACCTGGGTTGGAGGCCTACATCTAGTTAGGAGCAGGGTACCTAGTAAGATATCAGTGACCTGTATATTACAAGCCCCAAGTCACTGAACACAAACACAAACTGTTTTTCTTTTCCAGCCTGGAGTTACCTACTATCAACCAGGCCAAGATACATCAGCAGGACTGCTGCCCAGTGTTGTACAAGGCTTCACAAACCATGATCTCAGGCTTTCCCACAATAACCCTGTTGCATCTGAATCCAGCTCTTCAGAATTTCCTTCTTCCCTGCTCTTAGCAAAATCTGTAGCAAAGAGAGCAGTTGCAGAGGTTGCTCAGCATGACAAAGTACCTCGCCCAGTTGGCTTTGTGCCTCCTCCTCCTCCATGCCCTGGGAAGATTCACCATTTCAAGATATAGGCTGTGTTACAGACATGGCAATACAGATAACTGAAGGATCAGTGTGCAGCAGCAGCGTCAACACACAGACCGCAACATCACGTGCAAATAGGTGAGAATGCTTGACTCTGAGCCCAAATGAGTTTTACCCTCCAGAGGGCAGAGCCATGGCCAGGATCTTGCAAAGGCCTGCTTCAAAATATAGGTCATTACAACATATAGCAGTTGTTTTCTCTACATACGGGGATGCTCTAGCTAAAATATAGAAAATATTGTTTCAATGAAATTGTTGTAAGAGCTATACAACAGTTGTAGCTTTGTGATGGAAACACCACTGGAAAGGTTAGTTCACAATAAAATGTTCAATAGAAATACTTTGGTACCTTCTATCTGTATATATTTTCATTTAGTTGTCAAGTATCTCCTTCACAGCATTATGAGTCATATTCTGGGCTTGATTTCAAAAACAGTAAGCTCCTGCACTTCTCATCAGCTTCAATGGGATGTGTGGGTGCTGAGCACTGCGGAAAATCAGGTCAGTCCTTTCTTTTGATCACAATAACACTAAAGAATTGGCAGGAAGAAATGTATTTTTCCCTTCCACCTGTACCGTTTCCTAGGATTTACCTGCTTTTAATATCCACCAGAAGTACCTCAATACTTTTGGACATGGCATATGAGCATCCGTGCCTATGAAAAGAACAAAGAATCAGGACACATTCATTGCTGCGCAGGCTGAAAGCATCAATCCTTCCAGCCCAACACATGTGTATTCTCTGTCTTCTAGCAGATACACAGGCGCAATATGATTACGGGGTACTGTATGGCCTGTGTGCATAGGAGGGAATACCAATTCAAGGGAATAAAAATATACTACAGACATGTATCTCATATAATAGGACCCAGACAGCGATGGCAATTTACCATTGTCCTAGCAGTCAAATCTTCCCTGAATTTCTGACGTGTTAGAAGCAAAATCTATTCTAAGTAGAGAAGTAATAAGGGACAGGGGCCAGAAGGATCTTTACTGCCAGGCAGACTGGAATTCTGCAGGACCAGGGGAGCAGTCTCAAAGACAGTCATGACTCTTTAACCAGGAACAGCACTTGCTACAAGATAATTATCATGCAGGCAGCAAAAGCTGCAGAACACATGTCATTTCTGAACTGCTTCAAATAACCTGTCCTGTTCTCTTAGTTACAACCTTCCAGTATTCAGTAAACAACACAACTAACATTTGTTCTTGGTGACAGTGCAACAGGTTGCTACACAGAAGGGTTCTGCTCTGCTGCGTCAATGGGGAAAGGAAAGGCCGTAGGCACTTGCACCGGTGCTTCAACTGGGGGTGTGGAGGGGAAAGAAAAAGGGAAATCAGCCCAGACTCTATAAGCCATAGTGTAACGTGATGGCAACATAGAGCTGACAGGCTCTCCCCATGAAGGCAGCAGCTCTCACGTTTCAAGAACATGCTGAGTTCCTGCAGGAGGTGTGTTGCAGGCAACTGCACATGCTACTGCCAGTCAATTGCTCAGTGATTTTTTTGCTTCTCGGTAAAGCAGTGACTCCAGTATGTTCTGCATGCAGCTATTCATTTAAAAAGTGCTACTATTACGCTGTATAAATTTCTTGAAGTGGTAAGGCAGGAGATCCTCCCATCCCACTGCACGAGACACAGCACAGGATTTAATGACATGGCTACTATTAGGATCTGCATTACTGTAACATCAGATATATGAGGCTGAGTTTTTAACTCACCTGGAGCAATTAGTTTTCCTAGCTTTTGTATTTTTAAAACTAGGAATTGCCTTAACTAAACCATGCAAATTGTCTTGTATATAATGAAGTGGGCACTGAGTTATAGAAGAGACGGTGTTTTCCAGGCTTAGAAAATTCTCTATCTGATGGCAGAAACAGTATGTTTATAAACGGGATCCCTGCCCACAGGGATCTCTGAACTCCAGAAATGCTGCATTTTCTTGTTGCCTTTTCCGACCACACAAAGCAAGGATATGTTGCAGAACATCTGCAGCCTCCACCCTTCACAGATGTTCTCCTACATCTGGCCTAACTACCCCATTGTTTCCTAAATCAGGGAGGAAAAAAAAAGCAGAATTGCTCTGTGCTCTTTTGTGATTCCAGTAAGTAGGTGTACCTCATCTTCTTTCTCCTTAGCACTTGCTCTTTTAAGGACACATTTTGCCCTCTTCAGGATATATTTTCCATGACTGCTTTGAAGCAGTCACTTTGTCTCCCCCCAGTATGGCCCCCTATTCATGTACCTGTTCAGTATTTAGTGGTAGATTCTCTGGGCAATGAGTGCTACGAAATGGCAATACATAAAATACAAACACCTCCTTCCCTGAAATGCAGCATGAGTAGTTTTGTCAGGTCTGCATCACTGGCTGACAATGTTTTTCAGCTTTTTCAAACCCTGTTTTGCTAAAGCATATGTACTTCATGTGCTGCTTTGGCTGGACATGCTCAGATTTCCCAGCTGTGTCCATGTTTTGAGGTCAGCTACTTCAACAGAGAAATTTTTTCCTTTCCAGTGGGAGGAAGAGTACAAAGAACAGAGTCAGGGATATAACAATTCCCCATTATAAGAGGCACCGACACAGCCAGTACTAACTGGCACCCATCTCCATAGAAATGCCATGTACTGTACGGATAAAGAAAATGAGTTATTATCCTTTAGCCGCAGGGGAAGCATTCCCAGGCACAGGGAACAATGTGAGCGAGTCTGCATTGCTGCTCCTGCTGTTCCTGTACTATGGCTACAGCAGTGTTTCTCAACATTCATCCCTTGTATCCCTTCCCTCCAGGATACAGTCCGTACATTATCCTGAGTTTGCAAAGCAACTGGCGACACATGAGGTGGCTCAGTCTACCAGCCATGTGCCCCTTCTGTCCTGCTATCTGAGTTTTCCACCTCTGCCACCAACCAAAGTCTCCTACTTGGAAGAGTTTCAGCCCCAGTGCGGATGCAGGTCTTCCTGGCTGTGTGTATAATCCCACCCAGCTTTCTACGGACGTTCCCTGGGACAGGTTCTGCTGTCTCCCAGAGGAACATGCTTTGAGCACTGCTGGGCTAAAGAGCTGAGACTCTTTATACCACCAGTAAAAAAAAGTGACAATATATAAAATTTTAACCCCCCCAACTTTACAGTAGTATTAAATAGAGACAATTATGTCCTTCACTTGCACTTTTCCTTCCTCACTCATACAGGGGAAACCCTCAAACGCAAAGGTACTCGGTGTCATCCAGCAGATAGCTGGGATCACAGAGACTCCCATGACAGAAAATGAGGGCCAGGGAAATGGTTACCCAGCTTCTGGTATCCTTCAAGGTGAAATACTGCAGAATTGCCCCTTAGTAGAAAACCAATGACCTTCACTGGGATCCTCCCCAAGTAATGGTGGTTGTCGCTTCTCCAGATCTTCAAGGTAACAGCTATTTGTACAGCTATTCCCCCCATCTCCAGCCGGGAGTTCCTGACAGGTTAGCCACAAGGCACACCGCTGTCATTTCAAAGTTTCTCCAGGCAGAATTTTCCATGACGCTTTTTTATCTGTACTCAGCAAATCACTTGAGAATCAATAGTGACCACAGTGCAGTCTCTCAGCTGGCAAACCAACCTCCAAATTCAGCAGTGAGGGGATAAGTCAAAGGTACGAATAAACCTGCAGAGCTTAGCGTGTGCTCTGTGATACTATGGGGGGAGCAGCTGAGGCAGTGAATGGCTCCCCCCGAGAGTTACAGTCTCCCGTCACATCAGGGTTGTATTATTTATTGTTGCTGAAAAAGAATGAAAGCAGAGCGCTGAGTAGTGCTAAAATAATTAGAATAGTGACATTGCTGGACCAATTTCCTTATGATTCTCCTGTGGCTTCCTACAATTTAAAGTGGGGTAGGCTGTGGCAGCGGTTAGAGAAGCCAAGGAGCTAAAGATTAAGCAGGTGGGACTCTTTTCCTTGAGCCAATTCTGACCATACAATATCGGGGAGACAGTAACGCTGAACAAGATAGAAAACTAAGGTCCTAAATCACCCGGCCGAGAGGCAGTTATGGGATAAGTAGCTGCAGTTCACAGAGAAGTCTGGACTAAATCTGGGAGAGCTACAAGGTGATGTGAACTGGCAAAGAAACAACTGGATGTACATTTTCCTTGATCCAAAGTACAAAAAGAATAATTTACAGGCAAAAAAAGAGCAAGAGGTGGCATGAGGAGGAAGGCACTGGCTACAAGAAGTCAAATGCAGGCAGTTCATCCTCCAGTTTACATTACACACTCTCTCTTCTTTAAAAAGTTCTAGTTCTTTCTGCTAGATTCTCCCCTTCAGACCTTTGGCACCGAGATGAGCGTAATCAGCCCCAGGTCCGTAACTTTTGTGCAGGCCACCTTCCTCTCCCCTTCCCTCTCAGCATATAATTTCAGACAGTTCTTATTTCATCACTAAGTTTGGTTCTCAGGCAATAAAAACGCAGCAGCAGTTACAATTAGCGATGGAGTGCATATGCAACTGTACCTGCCTCTAAACCCACAGGAATGTAAAGCCAGGCATTGCCAGGCAGGGGCTGAAACCAGGTGCAGCCAAAAAGTTAAGATGGGAGGAGGTAAAAGGAAACAAGACTGGCTCTTTGGTATCAGAAGCAACATGTAATGATGGCAAGTTCACAGAGTTCTTTGCATAATGCGGCAGCGAGAACAAAGTCAGAAGTTGGGGGAAGATGGGATGAAATAGGAAATGCTCGGGGCTCAGGGAAATCAGAGTGGGGGGTCAAATACCTGGTAGGTGTCAATAAATTGAGAGTTTTAGGCAACAAAAGACTGGGCTGGAGTCAAGGCATTGACAGGGAACAAATCCTGAAATGGAGCCTTCAATAGCCTAAGACCGTTTTGATAGCCCTGGTTCACTTATTGTCTATTTCTTCCAACCTCTTACAGCAGCCCGTTTTGCACCATCCCACCGACAGAAGTGAAGTCTTTGGGGTGAGAACAAAACTTACCACATCTATGCTACTATATTCAATTACAGTGAATGTTAAGTCCCAAATAAACACAATGGAAATTTCTGCTTAAAAGCAGACACCATGATGGAACCCTTAATTCTTTACATTGCCGTGTTATCATCTTTCTAAGAGTATTTAACGGCTTGATCAGGCATTTATCCACAGGCTTTTTGTCTGGACATGAACTGCATTTTGCTGGCTTGGCTTGGGCTAAGGACTAACATTCATCTGTGGGCATCCAACTGAGTAGAAATGCTCAAAGAATGAATCCGAACCAAGCTTTCTATCCCAACCAAACTGACCGCATATAACAGAGAGTCAGTATATTTGTTTAACAATTCAATATTTAACAAATTCAAAGTGTAAAATCAGTCAACCTTGTGGCCCTTGTCCAGTTTCCGTTCAAATTACTGAGATCTTTGTCGTTGTCTTATCTGGGAGAAGAACTGGATCACTGACAGAACAGAGGTGGAGCCAGACCTGTCCTACATATAGGTTTATTTAAGCAATTCTGGTTTCTTAAGAAAGCAGCTTTGTGTGTGTATTCTTATCCCTTGCAATGAGGTCAAAGTTATATGATCTGCCCAGTGAGGTCTGAATTGGAAATGTAAAGCCAGAAGGAGAAAGTGCTCTCTGGTCGCAGAGGGAGCGACAACACTTTTGTAAAACCTTGTAATCATTGACTTGGTGTTTGCTGTTGCAGCTGTAGGTTTAAAGGTGATGGACAGTAGGTAATAAAAAGGGGACACAAGTTTATAAAGAGACACGGCTCCATTACGAAGTCTACTATTTCACGCAGGTCAGCCCCTCCATACTGACCTTCCATTCTGATCTGCTGCGCTGGTTTTCTAAGCAGAATGGTTTTACTTGTTTCAATGCTCCTTGGCATACAGGCGCTTTGCTCCTGGGCTGCCTCTCCTCCTGCCAGAGAAACACCGACTGCATTGCTTTCCCCCTCCTGCGATGACACTGCAGTAGAGCAGGCTGCAGATCTGGCTCTTCGCCAGATCAACGCTGACCGAAAAGAGGGCTACGTACTCAGTCTCTACCGAATTTTCAGTGTCCGAGAACATCCTCAGGTAAGTTACCTGCTTGTTCTCTACCTGTTTCTCCCACGAAGAGCTCTGTGACTATCACTATTCTTTAGCAATATCTATTTGAACTAAGAAATATTTCAAAAGGCAAATGTAAAGTTACATGCACAGGACTCCAGAGGCCATGTCAACTTTATGCACAGATGACTAGAAACAGTTTCATCACCACTGTGGGCAATTAGAGAGCAAATCTCAGTCATGATTCTCTGCTGCCTGCCCCTGGAATAGCTCCAGGCATCAGTTCAAATTTGGTATGAAACACCACTACTCTGATTTAATTTCATTTTACACCTTCCTCCCACTGCCTTGAGCAGTCGGAGTGCAAAGGCTATTAAGTCATCGTGCGTTTTGTACAAAAGATGTAAGCACTAACAGGTGTAAATACGTCCAGCTTGGGACCAGGGAATTCCTTCACAGACCTCTAAATGATGACTCATTCTCCAGAAGAAATCTGAAACCAGTTCAAGTGCGAAAATTACACTGGAAATACCTATGGAATATCACTCTCATATCCTCAAGTTTCTTATTTCTCTGTGTGTGCTTAATTTCTTACTATTTTGCGTTACAATAGCTGAATCTACTGACACTAGCCAGGGACAACCTGAAAGAGTGCACAAGGCCCACAACACGTAAGGCACTGTGGAAGCATGCTACTAACATTCCCTGCCACGCTTGCTCACTTCCCATAATCTTACCTGAAAGGCTGAGTTCTGAACCCTTAAAGAAAATTGGGCTCATTGCCAGCTGTTTAAAGATCTGTACTGGCAAGGGTACGACACTACTTTCTGCTGCTCTCACAAGGACATAGTTTCTGCAGACACGCTGTGGCCTCCAGCAATCTGAGATCTCACGACTAAAGATGCACACTTTGCTGTGCTTTGCGCTATGTTCTCTATATTGCTTTGCTCAGGTGACAGAATGTGCCCACTAGGCAATTGGATCAGGTCTCTTGAGAATTTTTCCCACATGGGATGCCTCTGAGCTGGCCCAGAACCCACATCACCAGTCATGGAGTTAGGTACTTAGCCCCCCATCTTATGCAACCTTCTATTCCCCTCAAAAAAATAAAGAAATCTTTTTTTTTTATCCGTCAGTGGTCCTCCCTCCCATTTTTTTTAACCAATACTCAGGATAAAAACACTTTCAAATTTACTTCAAATTCAAATCTGCCCTTAAGCAACCTGTGGTTCAGTTTTGCTCTAATTGAAACTAATGAGCCATCTGCTATTAACTTACATGCAAGTAGGACAGAGCCTTTCTTTCATACAAGATACTCATGATTAACTTCACTGACAGGCACTTAACCAAAATTACAAAACATGCCAAAATTTTTCATATCTTTCCCTTGCACCGGGTCACCCTGCCACAAAGGCGATGCTGCCCTCCTGCCGCATCTCTTCTGGCTCCCAGGCTCCCCAGCACGCATTGCAGCGGCAACCCTAGCATCAGCAGCGCTGAGGAAGGGATCTTTTTGGCCATGCAGAAAAGATAGAAGTTTTTATTCAATACTAAGCAGATAGGAAAAGGCCTTTGCATAATGGTCTTTTAATGAAAATTAAAATAAGGATGATGAAACCTTCAGAGATCTGCTGAGCTCTGAATAAACCCCAAATTATCCTTTCCCCAGTGGAGGATGATACATACAGGAGCAGGCAGACAAAAAGATGTGTAGATTTTATAATAACCTCATTTGCGTATTAGAGCTGATATTATACAAGAGAGCTACAGGCAACAGGAAATACAGTTTGGTCCTCCCTGGTTGCGTTTAGTATTTCCAAGATCACCAAGCTTTGCAATCAGTCTTTGTGATTCAGCCGAGTAAATCCATCTGACATCAAACACATTTGATTATAAGAACATTTCTTCAATGAGATATCTATGTGCCCTTGCCTCGAGAATACCTGAACAACCAACTTGAAAGCTCAACTTTGGGACTCCTGAAAGATACACATTTTCCTTGGCTATTACTTCTTCATGTAGGTAGTGATGCTTTTTCTCATAGAGGATATATCTGAAGTTACAAGCTTGTACCAAATGCTGCACTACTCAAAACACATTTTCTGCAAATGGCAATTACTCTTTCACCAGTCTTACTTTCTGTTTACTGATTTAACCTATATTAGTTACCATATTAAGGAGACATATCATCATGGTATTTAGGTACCTTGTATGTAAACAGAAAATTACGGCTAGTTCCTTCCACAGAACATCCACAGAAGGATCTATGCAGCCAGCTGTGGGGATACTGCCATGCCACTGTACACAGCGCTGCTGCACCCCAGCTTCACTCTTTGTCAAAATAGCTTTTGATCTTTTCATGACCTTCAAAAACGATACTTATAATTAAACCTCAGGATTAGTGTAGGCAAACCCTGAGAGCTCAGTGCAAGGCATTACCAGATTACTTCATAGAACACTTAGGGAAAAAAGAGGATATGAAAATACAAAAAATAGTATAAAGCATGATAAGTTGCATATGTAAGAATATCACTTAGCAACAAAGCTAACAAAACAATTTACTCATTCTTTATTTTCTATTCATTTTGCTCTTTTATATTTAAAGGGTTTAGTATTACATTTACAAGTATATATGGTAGAGCTCACATAAAATCACCATCCCAGTCTCTTTCCAGAGATCTCTGTACTATGTGACCAGAATAGCTTGTATCACTCGGTCTCCTTAGAACTCAAGAACCTCTTAGTGTTTTTCCAAGCAGTATAAAAAAAAAAAGCCAGCAGTTCTTTGTTCTGTACAAAACTGGGATATGAGCTTTTCTTTTTTGTTTCCAGGAGATCACTGGTTCTGTCTTCTATCTCATCTTGGATGTAGTAGATACTGAATGCCATGTACTCAGCAGAAAGTTGTGGAAGAACTGTACGGCCAGAATTGCTCATACAGCTGTAAGGATTTTATTTTCTTATTTAATCTCAGGTATGATGAGTTACTCAGGTATTACCGATGACAGCACAATACCTACACGTGCATTTTTAGTAGGCAGCAGAGCTTAGAAGGAATCAAACCTCATTTAAGGTCCACAGTTTTCCTCTGTACTTTCTAATCAATTTATAGACTGGTAAGATTTATTTTTAAAAAATGAATATGAAAAGAAAGTTTTTGACCAGAGCTAATAAGCAGACATAACTAAATAACCATGCTAGGACACTATTTAGAATAAATGCTTTACTTTTTACAGCAACCCTGTAAGAGTTTATTTTAAAGACAGCCTGTCAAGAAAGGAATAAAAGAAACTCACTTTTATATAACATGCGATTTTTGGTTTAGTTTAATTCCACTTTTATTCTGACAACTTTGCAAAAATTGTACTGAAAGAGGAGAAAAAAGAAAGCTCAGCAAGATAAGCTGCAAAGACAGAAAGTGATCTAAGACTGTTGCTACAGGTGACCAACATGATTCTGAACAAGGGAAAAAAAACCTTATAAAATGAAGAATGATGAGAAAGAAGCTTCACATGTGAAAAAAAAAGAAGTTATGATTAAATAGTCCTGGGCTGCTTCTTAGGTCAATCAGTTTTCATTTTTAAATGAAAAACTGGAAAATTAATAAAAAGAATTCTGCTCACTTCTGCTTACAGTGCTTTCAGCAGGAAAAGGGTGCAAAGAATATATGGTTGATAAGACTTCTGTGAAGTCAAGAAATGTATGTCCTAGAGGCCTTGATCATATATGTGGCAATATTTAAGAAGCACTCAGAGAATACGCATTCAACTTTTAAAAATAAAGGCAGAATGGATATTAATAGGTCAGTATTTTTTTCTGCCATAAAGTCAGAGTTTCTTCGTGCGCAAGGGTGTGCCACAAAAATCACTTAGGGTCTTTCCTGCCACTCCCCTTTCTTACTACGGACATATGGAGAAGCGGGAAGCTGGAAGACAGGTGACTGGATCCAGACTGAGCTGATCTCCAGGTTTAAGCTCTCTGTGTTCTAGACATAGACCCAGCTCCCGGTGCGGGGATCCGGCCAGGGAAAACACTCTGGGACACTTGGGCACTTCTCCGCTGCCAGGAGAGTGGCCTTATGTAGGCCATCCTGCAGACAAGCACTGCACCTGTATAGCTCAGAATTACACCAGGGGAAGATCCGGCCTTTTATTTCTAAAGAAGATACTTAGAAATGTGCTTCGTTGCCATCTGAGTATTAAAACAGCTTTATTCTTGAAAGAATTTCATGACTGCAAGGAGAAAATGAACCACTCACTGTCTAGGTATGAGGTGATCAGTGCAAAGGGTGCAATATTAATTGTTTCTAAATGTTTATATTGTTTTAGGTTTATGGTCAATGCAAAGCAATTATCTACATTAATCAGGCAAGAAATATTGCTCATCTGAATACTTACGAGTGCGTTTTACAACCAGGTATGTCTTTATTTAACACACTCACTTTAAAAGAGGACTGGAAAAACACTCTTTGCCATATAGCATTACTTTAAATTTTAATTGTAATTATGGCACTGTAGCATCTCCATTAGCTTTCAGCTGCCCTAATTTTCTGAAGTCAGTGATCATAAGTTCAGTGCGGTCCTGCAGCTCAAAGCAATGCAATAATAACTGTTTTCATCTCTGGGAAACCCAGCAGAGCCTCTATATGGGCTTTTACCCTCTGGTCCAAAAAGCATTTTTATGGGTTTGTGAAAGGCAAGTAAAAACAGCAAGCCCACTGTCAGCAGGTTGAGCTTTTTTCTGCAGTGTCTCTGCCTCCACTGCAACATTTTTATGGGTCTGCAAATTCATAAAGATTCAAAATCGTTGCATGAATCAAACCACATATTCTTACTGCAGGGGACTGGAGGGCAAGTGGGTAGCGTTGGGGGCATAGATGCATTTACAGTGACCTGCACTATCAACATGCTTTTGTGGTTGTACTTTCTCAAATGACATTGTTTTGTCTGAATAAAAAGTTCCAGCCAGATATATTTGGAGAGTATGTCCTGACTGCCCAGTTGATGACTGTCCAACCGAGCCCAGATATTTGGAGGCTGCTGTTCAAAGCCTTGCCAAGTTCAATGAAGAGAGTGAACAAACTCATTATTTCTCTGTCCTCAATGTCACAAGAGCTTCAATGCAGGTAAGCCAAGGCTCATCTGACTTCTTTACCTCTCAAGAAGTATGGATCCAGCTGTTATACTTTATATGATTTGTTCTGTCTTACAGATTGTTTAGAATTTTTATCTGTGTAGTACAGAGAATACTTCTATGCAGAATTCTCCTGGGGAATGAGGATCTGCATTGATGCAAGACTTTGACTCCATTTGTTGCAAAAAGAAGAGCTTTATTCAAAACTCAGTCACAGATTTGTCTTCCAAAGTTTAGGAAAGCTTCTCTGTGAGCTCTTTCTTCTACCACCACCATGAATTAGTGATTCCCTAATAGAAAGTATCTAATAAAGCACAGTCATCCCTTCCAACACATACCTGTAATTTGCTGAGTGACTTTAAACTTGGTTTAAAACTAACTTTAGACAACAGAGAGTTAATGATCTCCTGGCTAAATCCTGTTTGTTTACCACAGTAATATCCGGTCTCTCTAAAATTCATTATGTATAGATAACAAGGTGGTTTTCACTCTTTGTCTCAAACTCTTAGAAATTACTACAATACAGTATTTAATCACTCCCATTTTCCACCCCTGAGGTACTTGCATTTCAGAAGTACAAAAAGTGATCTTGTTCATTAAAGCAGCCAGAAATTATCAACAAGGCACTGAAGAGGGTCTTTAGCTACATAGTTCTGTGTGGATGCTAACTTATTACAAAAACCAAACTTATTTCAACTATAGCTAATCCATGAGTTACTAGGATTGTGCATATATAAGAAGTAAAAAATAAGCAGGCAATAAAGCAGCACTGGCAAAAAACCATTCTCCTGTAATACAACTAACAGTAATGCCCCAAGTATAACCTGCTCCTTCCACACTTAGCAGGAGTTTTTCATCTATTTCAAGGTCTGTGGGATTCTTCCTTCTTCCTTACACGTGCACAAGGTCTAATTGCCACTGCTCTCTCATTAACAGTGGGTTGTAGGTCCTGCATATTTTGTGGAGTTTTTAATTCAGGAGACATCCTGCTCCAAAACTGACACGATTGCTGACATCTCCAAGTGCAAGCCACTTTCATCGGAACTAGCTGTAAGTACTTTTCCTTGTATAAACATCTATTTTTCAGATACCATGATTCCTCAGTGAATACTTAGCCTATCCCTTTGGTTCTTTGCAGACAAGAATCAAAGCCCACAGGCACCTTTTTATGGGTTGTAGCTCTATACTGTCTTGCAACTGTACAAACTGCTTTAGAATAGAGAAAACATTTCAGTAAAAGTTCTGCGTTCTTACCTAGAAGTCCATGAACAAAGAAAACAGAAAAAAATACCATCCAGAAAAAGGCAGGGTAGCCATCGCCTTACAAAACTGAATCATTCTTAAGGATTTCTTCCAAGTAAACAGACATAGACAATAAATCACAAACAATGCATAAAGAGTATATTCATACTACAATCAGGTCAGCTAAGGAAAACATTTAGGAACTAAGGAAAAAATTATAAGATAAACTGAAAGACTAGATGGGCACGCTGCCAAGAGATAACATTTCAAGACCCATCTTAACTGAGATCCAAGCCAAGTTACCTACAGCCCAGTAAAAACACAACTATTAGAAACAACATTTTTTCATGGTTTCTTTCACCAGTATGGTGTGAAATTGTTTTTGCCTGAAAAATCATATTATGTTCTATTAACAACTTGCCTGCATGGGGATATTCTGCTGCAGCAGAACTTAAGTATGCTGTTGTAGTTGGGCCTTAAGTGGCCAGCTTATTTTTATTATCGTGTTACCTAACCCTCCTTTGCAAACATAAAGCCTTTTTCAAAATGCTGCCTGCCTTTGTAAGCTTGCCAATCCCAAAATAAAAGTTTGCCCAAGCTGCTTATCCCTACAAATACATGTAGAAGGTATAACTATTCAGCCTTTCATAATCACTAATTTTACAAGATAGGAGATAAGTATCAGTGCTGCAATGTGAAAAAATGCTTGCATTTTCTTCTTCCAGCAAATAGGTTTCTGCAAAGGCTCTGTAGTAAACCGTGACTTGGATCATGAACAGTTTGTCACAACATCCTGTGAAATCTACAGTCGGCAGGTATTTCTTAATCTAATCTTAATATTGCAAGAGTAATACTCCTTTACAAAACAAGAATTGAACTCTTGAAAGCCCAGCCATTTTTAAGTTTTCTTATTCACAAAGACATGGGCTTCAAGAAAGTGATAAGGCCGAATCAGGAAGAAATCTCTCTTGTGATAAAACAGACTGTTGCTAGGTGGATAAAAAGGCAATAGAGTAAGTATAGAGTCAATCATACAGAATGTGTTCACAATGCTCTACAAAGAAATTGTAAATAACAAGGGGAATGCAGAGAGTAATAACTGTGTAGTTACCTAAGTTTCATGTACCCATCTCCACTGGCATAAGAAGTAGTCCCATCTGTCTACCCTCTGAGCTGCTGTTCTGCAGCTGGTCTTTGCAGACTTGAATTGCAGCAGATCCTTAGTGTGAAGGGTGACATTCTTCAGATCTGAAAGAATTTGTAATAGCTTCAATATAGGTAATGCTTATTGCTTGTTATTTAGGATCCTGCCACTGAAGAGGGGAAACAGCAAGCTAATCAGACACCTGGAAAATCCAGCCAGAATCAACAAGATTCCCCTTCAGAAACCAATCCTTTCTCCCCATACCTAGAAAAAACAGTGGGCCACGTTAAAATTCTGCCCCCTTCAACTGACCTACCAGAAAGTCAAAATGAACATGAAGATGGAAAGCCAGTTCCACCTGAGGCTGTAGTATCTACGCCCAGTCTTGATGGAGAAAAGACTCAAGTAGACAAACCAGATTTGACCAAACCAGTCACTGGATCAGTTATTCTCCCTCTTCCTGAAGAATTTTCTCTATCAGACTCATGCCCAGGAGAAGCAAAGGAGGTAGATTCCATCCTCCAGCCTTTGCTGCCTAAAAAGCCTACCAAAGTCTAGCCAGTACCCAAACACCTCGACAACCTGCAACAAAATAACAGCCACAATGGCAACCTGGTATTTCAATTTGTGTAACATCTTTAAGTAAATAAACTGCTTATTACAGTCTTAATCTTTGGAGTTCTCAGTTTTAAGAAAGCACAAGAATAGATTAGAAAAAGAAATATAACTGGGGCATTTTCCAACAAAAGAATTTGGCTTTTAATTCTCAAATTCCTCCCATCAGTAAGAGCATGAAGGAAAGGTGACTGCAGAGGGTAAAAGAACTTGCAGGGCTGAGACAGCCCAAAGGCATCAGACAAAAAAATCCTCAGTAGCAAAAGTCTGTCAGGGCAGAGTGCGGGATGGCTGCTCCCCAAGGGATGGTGAGATGGAGCCGAGCATGGTAACCAGGCTGGCAGGGCAGGGGCCTGTCCCACGGTACCTGAGCAAGGCGAGCAGGGCAGACCCAGGGATGGTAGTCAGGTTATAGGAAGAGGCCAGATCACCACGCAAGTTCATGGGTGATGAGGCAGGTCTGGGGTCAAGCCAGGGACGTGAGTTAGCAAGCGAGGGTCAGAATCACGTCTGGTTATGGTACCCAGAGTCAGACACAGCCCCGTGGTCTCCAAGCAAGTCCACAGTGATGAGGCAGGTCTGAGGTCAGGCCAGGAAGACCGGCTGCAGGTCTGAATCTGGCTCTGGACCAACAGGGTCCATGGCGTGGGCACCGTTGCGATGCAGCAGGAGCTGTAGCTCAGGCAGGGGCCAAATTGCTTAAAGCCTCAGCTTAAAGCAGCTCGTGTGGGAAGGGGGGTTGGGTCGGCCCTGGCCTCCCTGCAGTGCTGCCGGGGAGCCTGTCCCCAAGGCCACTGAGGGGATGGGGGACAGCCCCAGCTGTGCTGTCACTGAGTTGGCCCTGAGCCCCGTCAGCCAAGCCTCCAGGAGAAGGGATGCTCTCAGGGCCCTTACAGAGTCACACCTGGTGTAATGGTGTATGAACGGGGAAGGGGACTTCAACACCGTTTAGCATTAGAAGCTAGTAGGCTTTTATTATTTTACAGGTTAACGTCTTAATTATAATGTGATGAGATTAGCCTATTTTTTTATTTCCCATGGAAGATCTCAAGAAAGATTTTTTTTTTCCTAATGCTTTATACCCTCACTTAAAGAAAGTGGAAAAGGCTACCCACGTGTGAAACCTCTGCACATAATTCTGGCTGGTGGAGAATCAAGCCCAGGCTATTCAGATTCTTAAGCTTTACTGACCCTGCTGTGCAGGAAAAATGATGATTTACAAAATCAGCCTAATTCTTTCTTGAGAGAGGTCATATTAACTGCCTTATAAGAAAAACCACAGGAACACTCTACAGCCTGTAGCTAAGAAAAATCAATTTCACTAAAGCCAGACATAGCAACTGTACTGACAATAACAAATATAAATAAATGAGAAGACAAGAAGAAGAAAAAGAGTGAACGTGGGAAAGAAATGTCATTTGTGGCCAGGAGTATACTGATATTTGCAATAATTACGGGGCTTGTATGAGACCACAGAGCCTTTCTCTAGTTGCCACCAGATCTGTAAAATCATTTGTTCAAAACAAAATCAATAAAATATTATTGTTTCTGAAGCTTTTATGCTGCTGAATCATCCCTAGAGATGCTGGATAATTTCTGCATGCATAGAGCCTTTCAACAAAAAATTATGGTTTTGTTAAAGTATTCTGGCATTACACAATTTGATGTAAATGCATGATTTTGTTATTATAAATAAAATATAAATAAAAGTATTATTTTATTTTGAGTGGAGACAAAATAAATTGAAATATTGTATGGAGTTATGTTCTCAACAAATATGTTTGGTTTTTCAGTTTGCAAAACTCTTAAAAACATAAATTTTATATAAAGGAGTAATTTAATTGATTCAAAGATTAAAATAAGCCAAAAAGAGATGTGTGAAACACATCAACTGAGCCCCAAATAATTCCATTTCAATTCCACATCATGAGAAATGTCAACATATTTTGGTTTCATTCATTTCAGAGTAGAAAACAGTTCAGAATCAGGTAGTTCTCAAAAAATCATAATTAAAATTCTATCCAATTCTTATTGCAGTATGAGCTCTAGGCTGTGTCAGTATTTCCCTTTTTATCAAGTCATCAGATTACAGCATCTTTTTTTTCCCTCGGGAAGTTTCACCTTTGCCAGCTCAGGTTTCCCTAACATGACCAGTGTGTTCTACCTCCCTGCACAGGGACCGCTGATTTGCTGCATGCCAAAATCGGGGAGACCAGGCGTCACTCTATGTCCTCACACAGAGCACCGTTGGCTTTAGTGAGCCATAGGACAAGAGCATCGGGGCAACAGCCTGTCACACTGCAGTGATTTTCAAAACGCTTTTTTTGCCCCTCTTTTCAGTTAATTGCCATCCGTCTCACTTCTGCTATTTTATACTGCGGTCGATTTTATTAAGTGTTTGCTTGTCGATTTTAATCTCACTGTGGCTCCGTCAGTTTAATGGCACTACTGAGATTTATATCAACATATGTAACCGGGTTCTTCCCCAAAAGGAGTACTGGGGAAGAAATCAGCTTTATTAACTGCTAGCCATAGCCAAGAACACCCCGTTTCAGTTAGTTCTCTTTCTTGACTACAGCTGCTTACAATAGTAAATTGAACAGCAACAGCAGCAAGTGAAGATAAATGGAGCGGAGTTGGTGTGAACGCAGACCAGGGGAGTCAAAGAGAACATCTGAAAGTCTGGGTCCACAGTTCTGAGCATTCAATTTGGATATTGTTTAGCCTGTTCTGCAGACAAGGTTCAGAAATTACATTTGAATCAATACTTTCTCTAGCTTGGATCCGAGATTTGGGTTCAAAGACCCAATGAATGACTTAAAAATAAATGCCAGAAGGGGTGTTTATCTAAGTGGTAACTGGATCTGCAGTGCAGATCCGCAAGCATCAATGGTCAGTGCAGATTCATGGGCATTGCCTTTATTTGTTGTGGCCACTCCAGCACAGCGATTCCTGTACCTAGCTTTCAGTGTCACCCAGGCCACCACCAACGTTTACTGTAATTGAGGCCTGGTATTAATGTCCAAGACTAATTTCTTGAACTACAAGGAGACTGAAGCTGCATAGTTTCTGTGTTTCCTTTGTCCTCAGGACGTACCTGGATACTGCCGCACTCCCAGATGGCATTGATATGATTAACAGCTGATAACGTTTAGTCATCGCAACTTCAAATCCTGCTGCTGATTCAGCAGATTTATGCCAATCTGTGAGTGGGCCAGCGCTGCGGCTTTCTCCCTCCCACGTGCCCATATGGTCAGATAAGGGCACAGGATGCAATGCATCTGGTCTCCACACATTTACTCTATGTGACAGCATGATCAGGCAGGACTGCGGCAAATCCTCTAAAAAACATGCCCAGATAGTGCTGAACCTCTCCATCTTCCGGCCTGGCCTCTCACCTGGCCAAACTGAGCAACATAGCTGGCAGTAACACACCCTATGTACCTTCAGTCACACCCCAAATGCTCTTTTCTCCTCTGTCGTGGTTTAACCCCAGTCAGCAGCTAAGCACCGCACAGCCGCTCGCTCACTGCCCCCCGGTGGGATGGGGGAGAGAATCAGAAGGGTAAAAGTGAGAAAACTCATGGGTTGAGATAAGAACAGTTTAATAGGTAAAGCAAAAGCCACACACACAAGCAAAGCATGACAAGGGATTCATTCACTACTTCCCACGGGCAGGCAGGTGCTCAGCCATCTCCAGGAAAGCAGGGCTCCATCACGCGTAATGGTTACTTGGGAAGACAAATGCCATAAATCTAAACATGTCCCCTTCCTTCTTCTTACCCCAGCTTTATATGCGGAGCATGATGTCATATGGTGTGGAATATCCCTCGGGTCAGTTGGGGTCAGCTGTCCCAGCTGTGTCCCCTCCCAACTTTTTGTGCCCCCCCAGCCTGCTCGCTGGTGGGGTGGGGTGAGAAGCAGAAAAGGCCTTGACTCTGTGTCAGCACTGCTCAGCAGTAACAAAAACATTGCCGTGTTATCAACACTGTTTTCAGCACAAATCCAAAACATAGCCCATACTAGCTACTATGAAGAAAATTAACTCCATCCCAGCCTAAACCAGCACATCCTCCCAGTACCATGAACTGTTAAGCGCTGCTTCTCCTTGTCCAGCGGAAAACAGGCCAGTAACACACAGAAGCCCTCCGCCCAGCCACTGGAGATGAGAAGTGGGTGGATTTTGACAGACAATTCCCAATTCACTTTTCAATTTCGTTTCACAGTTTTTCAACACTTATTGATTTTATGATATTATATCGTCCATTATTAACTTGCTATCTGGGAAATGTCCAGCTAAAATCTGGTCTGATGTTTATTTGAGCAAACATTCCAGTTTCATACGGACAATGTTTTTTATTCAGGCACAGATAACCAGATATTATCAACCCTTTATCTCTGAATATAGGTGAGGCATCATGAATGCAAAAAAAAGGGACAGTAACATTCAAAGGGTACAGAATAAGATATGCTGGCTTATTTATGCATATGTTGGCCATGCATTTGTTTAGATTTTTCAGCTACCCTTCTCCTACACTCATCCTTGGCCAATCAAAAAGATTTCAGAAAGCAAGGCCCAGACATCAAAGTTCTCACAATGGGTTTAAAAATCAAGGTTTTTATAAAATAACTTAGTTATAAATCCTATCTGTCTGACTTCAGAACCTGCCCATTGTACACACTTCATGGTTAAACATTTTCTTCTGCATCTCTGAGATTATACATGTTAAGCAGCTGTATTCAGAATATACATATATTATTTTGATTTCAAAGGTAGATTTTAAAGACCTCCCACTAGATAGAATCACAAATACTTGCCTATGTTAACCTACTACAACTTATAAGCATGAGTTAAAGCTTAAATTTTAACAACAGTATAATGCCACAAGTGCTGAAAAAGTCAAAGCCCTTGGAACTTCCTCTGACCCCATTCTTAACACCAAATTCTTAACCCCACCTTCTTCCCCAGCCTCTCAAGCCCCGCAGCAAACAGGTCAGTCTTGCAACACATCCTTAAGGTCATCAACTTATAATTAGGGTGGTTTCTTTCTAGAAAGCAATTTGCAGCCAAAGACACTGAGGACAAGACAAGGAATACTGACACCCTTTTTATTCCCTGTATTAGTTCTTGAGGCCTGCTAAGCAACAAGACTTTTGTAACTACATTCTCAACCTGCTCACTTGACAGTCGGTCTCCTCCAAATAGCTTTTGAACTTAAGGTCTGTTTGAATGAAATTTGGTAGGCAAGGTGATGAAGCTTCTAAAAGTTTGATAAAAAACTGGTGACTGGTGAAGAAAAATACACTGGCAGGGAGGGGAAGCTATAGCTGCAGCTGCGGCTTTGAAGACCGTAATTGAAGCCAATTTGTATGACATTGCATTTGCATCAGAGGGCACCCTGTTCACACCCAGCAGATAAAATAAGACATGAATGAAGACATGACGCATTTACACATTTTTCCATCATACTTGGGGGCATTTCTGTTAAATGTGAAGCTAACCCAAAAACTGCAAAACTTTTTTTTTTCCCCTGCATCAAGATGTAAAATCAGGTCACCCTGGTCTGAAGCTATGAGGCAGCACAGACTGAAAAAAAGGAAAGAGAAGTTAGCAAAGAATTCTCCTATAAGGAACTGGAGCCACATGTGTCTTTGTTAGCTGTAGTCTTGCTTAGGAGCAGAAACAACAGCAGCTGCAGAGCAGCACAGGCTACAAGATGGATAACGTCTTGCTGCCTGCGTAATTGGCTGAGCTGTGCGATTTGATGATCCCAGCCTGCGCGTGAAGCGCTGCTGCAGGGGTAGAGAACAGTCAGCTAGCGTAGCAGTTGTCCTCCCCAGAAATCAGAGATATCTGTAAATAGTTATGGCTATACTTTAGGAAAGGAGTAATTGGTTATTGAGTATTATCTCCTTTATTTGTCAGCTCTCTTTTTCTTTTCCCCTAGAATAAAGTCCTATTTATTGAGCATTTGATACCCTGTTTTTCAAGTGGGGAAGATAAGCCGCTTTTTGGTGTGTGCTCCCAGATTTCTGGAGGGAGGTTTAGGATGGATGTTTATTACCAATTCCTTAAAGTTTGAATGTAGATCACCTCTTACTGTTGCAAGTCAAGCCTTGGAAGAAGTCATAGAGATAAACAAGCTTTTGATAAGCTAGTCAAGAGAAATGCCATGTTTGGATAAATATTCCTATTCCTGCCAGCAATCTGTTTATAGAAATAGCTTCATTAAACAACACACAAAACTTACAAGCAATAAATATAAAAGCAAAATAAGTATTAAAAAAGATATCAAACTGGATGAGAAATGATAAAAATACATTATACTGACTCAAATACAACCAATATTTAATTACCTGCTCTGACTGTGCCTGGAGTTCTTGTCTGTGCTGTACTTTAATAATAGAGTCCAATCTTTCTTTTCCAAAGAAATCAAGGACAAAATTCTCTACCAGTGGGAACAGAATCTTACTTTTACTTCTGCAGTCAATTTTGCAGAAATTGTACATTTTCTACTGTTTATTCATAGTGTTTCTATTTCATACATAAAAAATACATAAGCCATTGTCAAGAAAATGATCGGTGTCACAATGAACAGCACAGAACAAAAGGAGAAAAAAAAAGAACAAACAATCTGCAAACAATAGACGACTAAGGGAATTATGTTATAAATTACCTAATCTGATGCCTTTCTTCAATTTGACTGCCCATTTGAAAAATTAAACAATATTGTAAGCAATGAATGGGGGTCTGATTTGGAACACAGCAATGATGTGAATATTATTTTTAACTGATGAGATATATTTCAAATGTCTTTGATTATTTAGACAACATTTATTTCACCGCTTTTTTTCAATCTTCCAGAAGAAATTCTGAATTGTTATAATGAAACATTATAAAAACATAAACAAAAGAAATGCCCTACTGCATCAGAACAGTGGTTCATCCAGCCCAGTATTCATCTCCCACAGTGGCAAAAGACAATTGTGGTTAAGAGAAACATATGACCTGCCCCTTTCTGCAAACCATTCCCCTTGTGCTTTCCCAGTACCCAGAATCATCGTACTAGGGATTTAAAAGAGTACTTATCTGCTTAGTCCTTCTAGTATCCACTTAAGGACTTGCTGTCCATGAACTTTTCTAAGCCATTTTTGACCCTGCTGATTACAGTCTGCCTCCACATCTTTCTGCTGCAACAAGTTCCAGAAGTTCACTACCCATTGCACGAGGACTATTTTTATCCTTTTTAAACTGATTCACACTACTTTTGAGTGCCCCTGGTTCTCGTATTGTAAGATTCTCCATTTAGCTTACCTACTACCAGAGAACTGTTAAGTGTATCCTGAACTAACTATGAAAGAAAGCCACTGCTTCAGCTCTATGCATTTTAAAATGTGATTTCTTAGACACTAGACATGCTAAATGTCTGATTTTTTTATTAAGGATTAATGAAATGAGGTAAGGGTTAAGGATGGTTACGCATTATATTTCCCAATGTTTCTCACAAAAATAAGTCAAAGAAAAACGTCAAAGTCCAATATATAAACCCAAGCCAATTATATAGCTAGCACTTTTTTCTATGAGAAGCTGATCCAACCCTTCACACCAACCAGGATTTGGAAAATTTCTCATCTGAATCTGATCTTGTCATTTTGGACTCACATTGAATTTTTTTATTTTCTTATTCAGAGTTTGAATTGCGTATTCAGACTTCAGCCACGCCCTGACAAGCACTTACTGCCTTTTAAGAATTTCTTAAACTATCCTGATGTCCTGGTTTCAGCTGGGATAGAGTTAATTTTCTTCCTCGTAGCTGGCACAGTGCTGTGTTTTGGATTTAGTATGAGAAGAATGCTGATAACACACTGATGTTTTAGTTGTTGCTAAGCAGTGCTTACACCAGTCAAGGACTTCCCAGCTTCCCATGCTCTCCAGGTGCACAAGGAAACTGGGAGGGGGCACAGCCAGGACAGCTGACCCAAACTGACCCAAGGGCTATTCCATACCATATGGCGTCATGCTCAGTATATAAACTGGGGGAAGTTGGCCGAGGGGAGCGATCGTTGCTCAGGGACTGGCTGGGCATCGGTCAGCGGGTGGTGAGCAATTGCATTGTGCATCACTTGTTTTGTATATTATTATTATTATTATTATTATTATTATTATTATACCTTCCCTGTCTGTCCTATTAAACTGTCTTTATCTCAACCCATGAATTTTACTATTTTTTTCCGATTCTCTCCCCCATCCCACTGGGGAGGGGGAAAGTGAGCGAACGGCTGCGTGGTGTTTAGCTGCCTGCTAGGCTAAACCACAACACCTGAATAAAAGATTTTGAATACAATGAGACAACATCTTCTCCTTTCTGCTTAGCAAAGGATATTGGCATATTCTGTGAAAGGTATGAATCTTAGTATGTACTGAATTATTTTAATAAATACAAAAAAATTACCAGCAATTCTCTAAAGAAGCCTATGAAGGCTACTACAGCCAAAGAGCACACAAAACTGCTCAGATTGAGAATGCAAAGGCAGCTTTATGTCACTTCATGCCATGCCTAGATTACAGCGATATTAAGCCAGTCAGTCCCATTCTGTGTACCAGTCTGAAATGATGTAACACTGATAGAAGTCTGCTCTAAATTTCCTCGAGCTGGAAGAGTAGCAACTACTCACATAGAAGCTATGTACTACCAGCCTGCAAGTGCACCTTGAGCTACATCCCTTTTCCAAGTCTGAGTGACCTCCTTGTTTCCCTTTCACTAGTTCTCTGCTAGGTAAGGATCTGTAAAAACAGGGATATGGATATAGCCTTCATTTGACCACAAATATTTCAGCATATTTTCAGTTCAACTGTTTTTACAGCAAACAGAAAACCAAGATTGCATAATAGCTGCATACATAAACTGGACCTTCTTAATGCCAGGCTCAGCAGCACACTGTCAGAAGCCAGGTTCTTTTCATAGTAAACCACTACTGCACAATGCCTGCTTAAAGAACCACAAGCATAGTCCCTTTGATTTGTAGTCCAGAGAGTACTATAAGGCCTACTTTCCTCAAAATCTGCTCAATCACTATATAATCATTTACTTGCTGTTTGCAGATGTTAATCCAGGGTCAAGGTAACGGCCCTGTGACACAACACTTAAATTTATATAAAACCATGCCCTTTCAGCATTCATTTATAACTTCAGTGGGCTACTCTAATTTAAAAGCAGACTACTGGCTTTATCAGAGCGTGGGCAGGAGTGACCTAACACCGCAAACAAAATGCTGCTTCTAGCTTCAGCTTTTTTTCTAACATTACTGCAGTGCTTTAATGCCCAAAACAGAACAAGCTTTACACCTGCAGTCTGTAATACCACTGAAACAGATGCAGGAGTGGCCCTGGATTTGGTCAACAGACATCGCACAGATGGCTATGTTTTTGGTTTATTCCATGTTGCTGATGCACAAGAACTACATATAGTAAGTAACAATTTAAAGGGTGATTTACACAAGACTGTGATTTTAAAATAATGAGCCAGATCATTAAAAGCATATGTTTATTGCTTTTAACAGAGCAATGTTGATATAATTCAATGAATCAGCTCTGATTTACACTATCTCAGTATTCATTTGTGCATGATTTATCACACGTAAGCTTGATTTCGAATGATGCTGAACGCCCTCTATTCTCTTGGCCGACAGGATGTTAGCGTAAGAGATGCTCTGAACAGCTTTATACAACACCAGAAATTAATCTGTCCTGTCTGTTGTCAGGTCTCAGATGCTATGTTGAAAATTTATATTCGGATGGTTTCTTATTCTGCAAATGTCTAACATTAATTAGATCAATGTATCCTGCAAGATTGGTATTTTGTTATTATCTTAATTTTGGAAATAGCTGGATAACTGGAGGGAAGGGAAAAAGGCAGAGGAAGCTAAAGGAGATGAAAATGCCACTCAGCAAAACAGAGGAAGGGCTGGATAGAGAATCCATATCAGTCATTTCCTATTTCCTTCCTATTTCTATTTCTGTTTCCTGGAGAGAATACCTAAGCCTTTCTCAATGATTGCCTAAATGCCAAAGCAAATCAATAGCAGAAAAAGCAATAGAATACAAAATTTCTTTAACTAGTAGATAAAAGAGACCAAGGACATGCAGATTTACTAATGCACCTGGGTACCTTCTGGCTGCTTGGCTACGAAACTAGAATCCAGGCACACATGCACTGTTTAAGAAGTGTATTACACATCTCAGTATGGCAACTGAAAAAACAGGCTAGTTTTTGATGTTTAAGACTGCCTGTTAGGACAAGAAAAAGCTCAGAAAGTGACCCAAAGCCCAGATTCCTACAGGTCTTCAGGTATATTTTCAAAAAACCTGGTGGATTATTTTGCTTTTCAAAGACAACGATGTGGCAAGTTTTATGGGTTTTATGCAACAGCCAGGTTGCTAAAGGGCTCATCTAGGAAGCAACCGGTCTTCTTGAGCATTAAGAGATTTAAAGCCTCAAGTCTCCCGTACTTGAAGAATGCTGCTGCCATGCAGCTATGTGTGTGCCACCCCTGTGAAGTAGAGCCACTGGGCAGTAAGACATGCAAAATTCATTGGATGAATGAGAAAAACCATAGTTGTTCCTAAAAAGAAAAATCTCAGTGTTTCTGCATTTTGACCATTTCTTGAGTATATAAACTATAGAACCATAACTTGGAACAGGGACCAGAGCTGAGGATTCACATTTCCAGATGAATGCTATAACCACTAGACTACCATGCTTATGTCTTGCTTCGTACCCTTAATGAATGTTGCTGTCTTTGCCGTCCAGGGCCACAGCTTCAGCTATCACACAGAGTCTACAAGAACAGAAAAGACCCTTCTATCTATCTTACTGCTAAAGAATTCTCCCTGTAAGGTCTCTGTACCTTCTCAGACCCAAACCCACCATGTGTGGTCTCCTGCATACTGATCATGTACACTATGATGCAAGAAGTTATGTTGGCTCCACTGCCAAGATGACATTAACAAAATAATATATAAAAAAAGACCAGAACATTATTTTGATTATCTCCATGCAATAGCGTGCATCAAATCTATCACATCAACCGCCTTAGAAACTTAAGATGAGCAATTCCTAGCAGCCGGATCTCTACTGGGTTTACATGGGCGTTCTAGAAGTGTAAGATACTCAAGTATTCACACTAGAACAGTTCTGGGCTTGTGCAGTGCAGAACTCTGGTGCCCAAGATGCTTTTAAAACAACCAAGAAAACAACCAAGAAGGCACCATATAAGATAATTTTTTCCAAGAGCTATCCAGCAGACGAACAGAGGAATTTTCTACTGCATATTTGGATGCAGACACTTAATTTCACCCAAGCTCTGCTTTAGGCTTTATTGAATCCAAATGCACCCTGCTGAAGAAAATAAACATTTGCCAGGGATGAATGGGCTTCTTTAGCATTTCACAAATTTGGATGACAAAATGAATGTATTTAGTCATTTCAGTTTTAGAGGGCTCCTAGTGAATAGCACGTTTTACAAAAGACCTTACCTATCTTACCTTTCCATTCAGTACAATTCCATAAATACAAATCAGAAAAAAATAGTCTTTCTCACCAGCTCTGTCCTCTTCTCTGTCTGCATTTTACTAATATGTTGACTAGCAGCTTGAAATCATTGGGATTTATAAAATAAAATAGAAATACTAACTACCCCTAAGCAGAGAATGTGGCTAGTAGGCAGGATGGGTGTCCAGGACAACTGTATTCTTTTTCTGATTTTGCCACTGAATAAGATCTGTCTTTGTGCAAATCACCTAGCCCCTGTTTTAAAAATAGAGACAATGCTAAAACATACGCATACTGCAAAACTAGTGTTTAACATGACACTGGTGGACCCTTACTAATAAAAATATTACACTAGACGGCAGTAATTCTTTCTCAAGGTCTTGTCTATACAGAAACACCCTGAAAAAGGAATCTGAATGGATGAAATTTCATAAAACCTGAGGACACTTATTCACAGTGAAGGGCTTTGCATCATTTTATCTAAATGACAAAATAAAATACATCTGTGTTCATTCTGAATGTCCATACAGGTGTTGCATGAAGTTTAAATAATCCATTTCAAATGTAAATTGAGAATCATTTTCCTGCAGAAAAATACAAAACTGTTTCTGTGGGCCACAGATAATTCTAAGCACCACATCCCTTTACACTGGCAGCCAAATTCAAATTCTGACTCTCCATCCTACTTGCTCAGGAGGCAGAACATACTAGAAGAATTTCAGAGGTAAGGCTCCTGACTTTGTAGAGATTATTACAGCTTTGTTGCAGCACTCCCTGAAAAAACTGAGCAGGAAGCAAAGTTCTGAAAGAGTATCTGGTCACTAAGGTCGTTTGAAATGGATGTAGCTATATAATTGGCTGCCTAGACAACTGATTTCCTAATAGATCAATATGTTCTATGTGAAAATCAGAGAGAGGGAATGGCAACTTTTTAACATTGGCATTTTCCCTGCTTGATGGATGCCAGGTTAACAACAGACTCTTCTCACAGGTTCTCAACAAAAGGGTATGAGGCAACAGTTGTAAGTTGCAGGAAGGGAAATTCTGACTAGATGTAAGGCCAAAAAAATCATGGAGAAAGTGGTTAAGTACTGGAATGGCCCAGAGAGGTTGCGGAACATCTGTCTTGGTGATGTATAGAACTCAGCTGAATCTAACTTTGAAGTTAGCTTTGCCTTGAGCGAGTGGCTGGACAAGATGACCTCCAAAGGTCCCTTCCAGCCTAAATCCTTTGTACGCTTGTCAGCTCAGAAAAACCTTAATAGGGAACTGGGGAAGCTACATTAAAGATTAAACATATCTACTTCAAAAAAAGTTTCTTTCAGACCAAACTTATTGTATACAAACTCTTTTTCACCTGCACTTCTCTTCCAGAGAAATTCATCAGTCCTCTACTTAACTTTGGATGTGCTGGAAACTGAATGCTCTGTACTATTCAGAAGACACTTGGGAGTCTTGTGAATACAGTGACACCTATTCCATGGCAATTAATGACACCCAGGCAGAATCAAATGTCNGAAAGCATAGCCTCAGCCCCATCTATAGCCCTCTCCAGAAGAATAAGGCACGCTAAGCCTCTTTCTGTAAGATAAGGATGTACGTGAAGCTGTGGCGTGGAGGACTGGAATTAGACTGGCGAGTTTCGCCAGCGGATTGCATCCTCGCGCTGCTGCAGGCAGCTGGGCAGAGGCTCAGCTTTGCTTTAAAGAGCCTTCGGGGCCACTCTCTTCACCCCACTGCCCCAGGGACACCAGCATCTGCAATGGCAGGGATGCACTGGGGCATCAGCAATGACAGTTCATATGGGGAGGCAAATGCCCAAAAGCCAGCGGCAGGCTGTGAAGCTCAAGCCACAGAGACAAAACCTGATAAAAGGGTAAAGTAAAATCTGAGCTTAAGCATATTGTGTTGAGGTTGTTTGACTGCAAAGGTCTGTGGATCCCCCTAGAAGCTGCAAAACACATCGTACCTCCTCCCCGGAGAGGAGAGGAGAGGAGAGGAGGCATTTACTCTTTTTATTAAGATGGGGAAAAGCAATGGAAGAAAAGATGCATCCACTTTTTTATAAAGATTTATGTAACCTTGAGTATCTCTGGCATCCTAACCTCCCCTGCTAGCTAGTATTATCTTACTGTAAATAAGTATTAGAATGACTGAAAAGGCTGGTTTAGTTTTCCGCTGTCTACNTATACAAACTCTTTTTCACCTGCACTTCTCTTCCAGAGAAATTCATCAGTCCTCTACTTAACTTTGGATGTGCTGGAAACTGAATGCTCTGTACTATTCAGAAGACACTTGGGAGTCTTGTGAATACAGTGACACCTATTCCATGGCAATTAATGACACCCAGGCAGAATCAAATGTC
>VYZW01028922.1:8340-18428 GCA_013401315.1 Balaeniceps rex
TACCCTCTCTCCACTCCCCCAACTATAAATTCCCTTCTGTAGCATGCTGCCCTTTTTTAATCCACATTTGTGTTTCAGATCATGTAGAAAGGACAGAAAGTGAGCAGGGAGCGGGGGCTTTTGTCTGTAAGTATATGCAATTCCAATCCACAGAATTTTATTTTTTTTAATTAATCCTCTCTCTCTCTCTCTCTCTCTTTGTTTCTTTTCATTTCCTTTTGTCCTTAGCTGGACTTTGCTGCAGCTTGCTTTTCCCCCTCTCGGTGCACATTTCCAAACAGGCTTTCTTAAAGAAGATGAGAAAACGTGCAGTATATGTTTTTAACTCTTTGTCTTTGTGCTTTAAGGCTGCATTTCTAGGCTGGGGATTTTTCTGCAAACATGCAAGGGGAGATGAGAAGTGGTTTTCTAAAACTGTTTCCTTTTTTTTGCTTTTGCACTCCACAAACACCAAAATGCATTTTTGAACCTAATGCACTTAGCTTTTTTAGCATGCATGCAAGGCTCTGGGATTGGGTTTTCGTCTCTTTTCTTCTCCCTTGTAAAACGAATCTCCCTCTTCTCCGCCCTGACACTGGATTCCTCTCAGGCTGCTGGGGTTTATTTTTAGAAAGCAGTCATTCTTGCAACAGCCTTCTGCATTTTTGCATGTGCAGCAGTTAAATTTTGGGTGGTTCTTTTGAGAAAAAAAACCCAAAACCAAACGTATTTTGGTGGACATTTAGTGATGTGCTTTCTTTCAAACGTTTGTGTGTACATTTATAGAGATATGAGTTTGCAGTTTTAAATCCAATGTGTGTGTGTGTGTTTGTGTGTAAACATATGACTCAGACCTAATCACATTTCATACATACACACTATAGGTAAGAAATATATAATCAATAGAAGAGAACTTTAATTTTTGTCACTGTATGAAAACTGATAAAGGAGGTATGCTACAAATTCAGTCAATTAAGAGAGTGGTAATTTAAGGTACCATTTAGATGAGGTAGGACCTACTCTTTTTTTTTTTTTCCCTCCCTATTTAAAATAGGGGGGTGTGTGGAACAGAGAGAGAGAGAAAACTGGAGGTTATGTAATGCAGTGCCATTTCCAAAAATACCTACTCTCTGGGCCATTACATGGTGAAAGCCTGACACTGTTATACTTGTTTCTTGATTGCAAAAAAACACACTTTGTAGTATGCCTGGGAACAATGGACCACCTTTGCAGTAAGCACAGGGTGCCTTTTTTTGTTCTCTTGGCTGATTTTTAGGTGTGTTCACCATTAGGTATAGTGCTCTTCAGAGATGTACCAAGCGCTAAGAATAGCATAGGGTTCTGCAAATCCAGGTACCAGGGATTCCTTTGTCCTATATTTAAACCTACAGACCACTGAAGTGCAGAGAAGCGTGATATATAAGCGTACATGTGGTTAGAATAATTTGCATGACTTTAAGCTTAACCACTGAAGCTTACACTCGGCTCACCCACTGTTAATGCTGGCAATAAAAAAATATTAAATATTGCGACAGTTGGGATGACTTTTTTTTCATTTTTAATTTTTTTAAATTGTTTTCAGATTGTTCTCCTTGTGCTACTTGAGAGAAACTGCAATCCCAAGACTTAACAGAATCTAAAAATGGTAAGAATTAGTCGCTTTAGCAAAGGTGGTCCNATAGGGTTCTGCAAATCCAGGTACCAGGGATTCCTTTGTCCTATATTTAAACCTACAGACCACTGAAGTGCAGAGAAGCGTGATATATAAGCGTACATGTGGTTAGAATAATTTGCATGACTTTAAGCTTAACCACTGAAGCTTACACTCGGCTCACCCACTGTTAATGCTGGCAATAAAAAAATATTAAATATTGCGACAGTTGGGATGACTTTTTTTTCATTTTTAATTTTTTTAAATTGTTTTCAGATTGTTCTCCTTGTGCTACTTGAGAGAAACTGCAATCCCAAGACTTAACAGAATCTAAAAATGGTAAGAATTAGTCGCTTTAGCAAAGAATCAGTAATTTTTTGTATAAATAGAAACCTCCTTTCCCCATCCCCAGTACTCATTTATAAATATGACCTTTATAAGACATACTTTTTGAGGCTATGGGGATTTGCCATACAATGACTGATGTAGTTTGAAAACCTCCGTATGTTGGATATTTGATTTTCTTGCATTTTTTGAATAAAATTCTGAAATCCCTCTTTGTGCAGTAAGGCTTATTTAATTGAAACAAGCAGTGTTTAGGTTACTATGAAAAATACACATCATAACACATGTAGGAATACATGCAGACAAAACAATATGCAATAATTTCAGCTCCGCCACCTTCCCCCCGAAAAGAAGAAATAGGTCATTCCAGTTAGTAAGTGAAGCAGATTTAATGTTAGTCTGTCAGGGAAGTACATAAGATGCAAACTAAATTTTCTTATTATTTGGTAATTTTTTCAGAAGTTTAGCCTTTCTTTGTGATACAAATCTGCTCCAGGAAAAATGGCTAGGCCTCAGCCTAACTGAACTTACACTTAGCTGGAATGTATTTATTGAGCAATATTCAACAATGACCCATTTCCTTCAGTGCTAATTGTGTTTATATTTTTACTGATTAAAGCCCATTTGTTATACTCTGAGATACCACTGCTGACAAATACCTAATTTTAAGGATGAAACATTGTAGATCTAAAAATTCTCTAAATATGGTATTCTCTGAGAAGCACTGAGTGTTCAGAATCAGCAGGACAAAGAAAATTGTCTACAATTTTTACAGGAAAAGTAGATAAAGTAGGCAGAATTAGTTTAGATGCTGTGTAGCATTCTTGATTGAAGATGCGGCTATCACTGAAGCGTGTCTGAGTACATGTATTGACATAAAAGTGATGTATTTTGGGTGCTACGTGATAATACCAGGGTCAAAAGGCTGTTAATTTGTATGGGGCAATAGCTTGTCTGAAGTAGCATTGCATAGGGTGTACATTAGCACAGAATGTTTTCCAAAGTGGTGTGTTCTCAAGGACGTATTCTTATTAAGATTGGGTTAAGTTAATTGCATTAATTTTATTATCCATGTCTGGTTCTTTGGGGGAGGAGGGATGATCAAAGGATGTTTAAAATAAGCAAATATGTAATCTGCTATAAAGGCTTTTTTTTTTTTTGGCTCCTTTTTTTATATCATTCCTATCTGCAAAAATAAACTTGCAAATTCTGGAGTTTTAGTCTATTCTGGAACCTACTTTCATCAAAGTGCTTTGCTCATCTGTATATAAATGAATAGTTGGGGGTAGGGAATTAAAAGGGAAATGATTCACTTAAACTGTGAATAGAAATCATGTTAAAATACATTTTGTCACACAACTGTGGAATATTGGGTACGGCAACTGTTTTCCTACCAACACCAAGGTGACAATCAGCCCACATTTTGAGATGGCATGCAGGCTGTTACGTGCAATATATGCCTATCTATGGAACAAAAGATTATTTTAAGTTTTGTTAGGCATAAAATAGCCACTGTTTTTTACCAGCAGATGGTTCTATAAATCTAGTAAGGTTCCTGTAGTAGTCAATGAAATAATTTTTGTAAAGCCAGTCTCCAGGCCATAACGTAAAATACAACTTAGAACTATGCAAATGCAGAAAAGAAAATGTAGTTACCCATCTGTCTAGTCCTATTGTTTGTTTTGCAGTGTAACATAAATAAAAATCTGATTTGGGTGTTTTTGAAAAGTTTTTTATGTATTACAAAAAGACCTAATTCCACTCTTTTGTGACAGTTGATCAGAATTTCAATGTCAGAAAGACTAGGTTTTGCCCCAACTTGCAAGGTTGCTTAAGATGTGTTACTTGGCAGAATCTCTTCTCCTACTACCACCCTTTTTTACCCTTTCTTTCACTTTTGGCACAGTAACACTCAATGTAATTTGAAGTGAGACCACTGACAATACCTTCCTTGCAGTAGTGGACACACTTGTCTTTGGCATATTTCTTGTTATTTATTCCAAGTGTCTCCTTAGCCGTTCTAATTTGCAGGAAAAATTCTCCTTTACATATCGACACTTTCTACACTGAAATACATGATTGTAAAAGTGGTTACTTTGTTTTGAATTCAACAGCATATGCAAAGGCTCTATTCTGCTTTCACTGGTCAGTGAAAATTTAGCCATTACATTTCACCAGGCTGAACTGAACCTTAAAAAATGGGGGGAAGTGGCCTGCTTATTCCTTTGCTAAACTGAAGGTTCATTAATTATTTAGTTAAGCTTACAGTAAAATTAAGAGTGACTAGAATAAACTTGTTGAGTGAGAACAAATGAATTCTTGGTTTAACTTCACTGTCTTACCTTCTTAATTGCTTGATGTTCTTATTCCATAAAATGTTTCTTAAACTTCTTACAAGTAAAAGCAATCAATTTAGCAGGTTACTTTTCAATGCTGCTTCTCCTTTTCCTAGATTGGAATCATGATTTCCTCATATGTGGTTAACTAATCTTTATTGGAGCTGTATAATATCAACATCAATAATTTAAAGAGGAATAGAAAGGCAGAAGAGTGTGCTTTCTATTCTTCTTATAATTTTAACTCATGGACATTTTGAGCCATCTTACACAAGAAGACCTGCCATTTAAGGATCTGTCCTTACTTGTCCTTACTCACTTAAGCAAATATATTACTTAATATATATTTGCTTAAGTGACCCCCTAAAGGAAGAAAGAAGCTTTTATATTTATNGAGAGTTTGCAGTGCAGGCACTAAGGAATTTAAACTAATAACACTAATAAAAGTGTATATCAGTAAACAGCTCCTTAATAATTTAATTTTGACCTCCCTGAAAATAAGCAAAATATATTCTAGAGCAGCTCATTAATTTCCTTCTGATTTACAACAATTAGATGGCTTTCTTCTTAGCACTAGTGGTGTGGAATCTCTAGCTTAGATGTTGTACAGTATAGCTGTGTCATCCCAAAGCAGAAAGGCCCTGGAGGGAGGGCATTTGGGCTGAACACTTCCTGCCGCGTATCCTTGCCTGAACTGGGTCAGTTTTGAGGTTATTCTGTCATTTGCATTCTCTGCATTTTATAGTCTTACTTAGGGAAAAAAGAGAAAAATGGGATAATGGCCTTTGGGAGAGAAAAACAGTTGGGGGAATAGCTTTTCTTCATTAAGTTGGAGAGAAAGAAATGACAACCTGCATTTGGTTGAAGAGAAAAAACCATCACCATCCCATTTCTTTTTTTGCAGTTGATAGGGAAATGTATAACATCATTTAAGTTAGGTGAAGAAATTTATGAGGCAAAGCTTGTATTTAAGATTTCATCTCAGTTTAGCCATTGCAACCTTTTTCCAGGGAGTTATATGCAGATATTTTTACACATTCTGTAATTTTCTGTATCTATAAAATGGCTTCACCTTAGTTGGAACAACTGTTCATAACTTTAACTTTAGGATTATCTGTGGAGAATGGAGCCTGGGATTAGTCTGGCAGAGGCAGGCATTATTTTGAACCTTTTATGTGCACTGANTTCACTGCAAAGATGCTGTGATAACACAGAAGTAAGGTGGCAAACCGGGCTCTGTGCATTTGCAACCTGGGGGATCAGAAATGGCCCCCAACCTTAATGCCAAAGTAAATGCCACATGCCCACGATGTCCTGTCTCAAAACCAGCCAGCACTCTGCTCCCTCCTCCTCCAGACCAGCCCCTATTAGCCACTGTTGGCCACTAGACAAAATGGCTATTTCTTGCCTAAGAAAAATAATGTGGAAGCACTCAAATAACCTTGTACTGAAGCATCAGCTTGTTAATGTACTGGTAAGTCGTGCCAGTGCTGTACAATTCCTGGGGGTGAATTAGGTCAGAGTGACCTCCAGAAAACCCACCAGGCTGCATAGCTGCGCGCATTATGGGTAACGATCTGCTAATTGCCAGGAGGCACTTGGGCTGCTTACCAACACCAACAGGAAGGAAACCTGCCTGCAGGCACCGCACGGACTCCATATGCCAGGGACATAGCTCCTAATAACGACAATAAACCCATTTACAGAGCACAAACTGGCCAGGAGGACGGGCACCGAATGCTAATGCTGCCCAGCAGGTACACCTCGCGGGGGTCGGCTATGTGAGACCCCCCCAGCAATACCGCACGCGCAAGGCAGGGCTGGTTTTGCATTTGGTTGCACAGTGAAGTAGGGGTGAGGTAGATGAAGATGAAAATGCGGGATTGGGAGGAAGGCATTATTTTGAACCTTTTATGTGCACTGAGGAGTAAGAAGAACAAGATGCTAGGGTGAGATGTTATGTCCAGCCTAATACTAGGTACACGCTGGACAAGTGCAGCTCCTGGTCTGGCGTGAGAAAACTCATACTTCTTTGTTGAGTATTACCGAGTCTGGAACTGGAACTGGAATCTCCTTTATGGTAGTTTAGAACTGCATAGGAGCTGTTTGACTGTATCAGATCCTCTTCTGCTCATGTGTAGCCATGGGCAGAATTTGGTCAAGAGAAGTAATGGAGAGGGATGAAAGCTATGTGCTTTTGGCCATCTGAATGTGTATATTGTGCTTTTTTATTACGCTTGTGTATTGTGTGTGAAGAATACATTGGGTGCAGTTTGCTCAATGCTACTTGATTACTGAAAACTTAGGAAGAATTAAAGCCTTTCCACCTTACAAAATAAGCAGAAATACAAACTCACCTTTTTCAGTACTTTTGCCAAGTCAGCTGTTCAACTATGCAGAAAAGACACCTTTACTTGATTATGTCTGGAAAAATTTGAAGTGGGGTTTAAAGGAAAGTAATTTTGGTCCAGAGCTATAGGTACTGTGGATATTTCTATGGTACAGTTCATATGCACATTAAAAGACAAAACCTCTGCCTGTATGTGTTTCTACCCAGTCACAAACATACATCTTCTGGGTGCTAAAATTTTGTAACTATGCACTGGCATACTTCATCTGAACAGAACTGTGTTGGCACATGGAATTGGAGGGTTACATAATACGTTGTCCAGGACAAATCTTTACTGAACTTTTTTCACAAAGGCTGAAATATTGGAAAATCAGAAATAAGAATTAATATACACCTTGTAATACTACAGTCATGACATTGATTTTTAAGTCTTGGGATCGAAAGCCTTCACCAGCGATCTTTTCTCTCTTTTTGCATCAGAATACTGCTGCTCCACACCTGAGCTCTGATCATTGTGTGTATGGCTAAAGAGAGGGGAGAGGGACTACACTTAACAGTCCTTGAACAACTTCATAAAAATAATTCCTTTAGTATCATTGGCTGGGACAGGATATTTTAATAAAAATAGTTTCAAATATTTGTATTTTGTTTTTATTTCAAATATTTATTAACCTCATTAAACCATATTGGTTGAGGGTGCAATCTGGAAAGGTGCAAAAATGTTCTTTTCAAGTGTTTAATGTAGAATGATACTATGAATCATTGTTTGAGTGTTGCATGAAATTCAGTTTAGACTGCTGGTTTGGCAAATTCACGGTAGCACTACTGAATGGATCCCTATGTAGATGTTCCTGGGAGGGTTCCTGATGTTTCCTTCTGTAAATACTGCACGTAAAAAAACCCAACCTCAGTACAGGTAGCATTTTCTCATCCTGCAGGAAGAAATGTTTCTGGACTAATTTTGTTAACACTAACCTTATTGTCTGTCTACTAGTGTAGCATACCTGTGTGGGAGTAAGCTGAAAAAAGTTAAAAGAAATTTTTGTGTTCTCACTGAAGGTGGTATAAGCCTTAGCTTGATATGTGCACGATCAGAAAGAATTCTTGGAATTGTTACAGCACTGACGTTTAGAAGGCACACATTGGCATCGCAGAGCTACTCAAAAAGACTAAGTTAGAGAGGAACAGAACTTCCTTCTTTATTTCAACAGGACTGTATCTGTGATAAATCTCCATCATGAAGGAGTATGAGTTTAAACAACTCTACTCCTGCTGGCAGAAGGAAATCCTGTGGAAATATTGGTTAATGTCCTTACTCTTAATTTCTCAGCTAAGTAATTATGTAAGGCAACATGAACAAAATCCAGAAACAATACTTGTCAGGAAAAGTTCTTTTCCTGTGTGTCTCCTCATTAGATGAGTCCCAGAACCCACAGATATTTTATTACTTTCAACCTATATAACATACATGATGCAGCTTGTGTTTTTGTATTCAGAGTAGTGGTTAAGCTACATTAAATGACAGTAGATGCTGGCAATACGGTGACCGCAGGTAAATGTACCATATTGGTTTGAAGCACCTGTTACAATATCATCAGCTGTGGTCATTACGTCTCTCTTAATGAGGTAAGTACTGACTGTACAACGTGGTTCCGTCTCATTTCCAAGTGCACCACTGGGGCTTTTAATGCTCACCTGAAATACGCTGTTTGGGCAAGAGGTTGGTATCGCAGGAGGGGAAAGGCTTTTGTGGCTGGGCTTGGCAGGGAAGCAGCTGGCAGAGGCAGTGAGCTTGCCGCCACTTGGAGAACAACATCGCTTGTTGGTCATCTTTCTGGTACGTGTGAGAAATTTAAACAAAATTAAACAAACAAAGCAACAAGTTCTAGTCCAAAGCCATGTATTAAGTCTTCTGTAAGTTACAGTATTCAGGCCATTCATTTAGGAAACTTGTAGGAAATTAAAAAATGAAACATGCTTTGGGATTCAGCTTCGTGTATACATTTTGTACACCCCAAAATTGGAAGGAGGGAACTGGGAGAGCACACAGGAGAAGCGTTATTCTGGGCTGTCTCTGTCCTTTCTTCAGGATTCCCCCACTGGCTGCTGTTCTTGCTGGTCTTTGCCTTAAGATCAAAGCTAGATGGAGCGAGGAGACTGGGCTAAGTGGACTTTTTGGTCAACCATGCTGCTTTGCCGCCTCCTCTATTGCTCCAGTAATTTGTCAGCGTTGGGTATGAAACTACGGAAGATCTTAACTGTGCAGCCTTTGGTCCTGAATTGTGCTTCCATGCTGTGTGTTCCCCTGGCTTTGTAACGAGACTTGCTTCTGCATCTTGTTCTGCAGTTACCACTAGGTGTAGATACAAATGGTTACTAATTAAACTTTTCATTACCCTATTATGCTTGAAGAGCAAATTACAAACTCATATGTAATTGACTGAAAACTCAAATCCTATTTTGATTCTCAGGCTTGTTACTGGTGTTTTTCTGTGTGTGCATGTTAAGCAAAATAACAGAAGCTATCATTGTAGTGCAGAGGCAAACAAAATGAAGTGGAAAAGGTGCTGGGTTGCACTTGGGGTTTGGGTTTCTGGAGGGCTCATTTGGTTATTTCGATTTCTGTAATGTTTTACAGTTGCAGAGTCCATGCACAGAAATTTACTGGTGGAATAAAGTAGTTTGCAGCCATTTTATTGGTTAATGGAACTTTCCATATAATATACATTTGTTTCTTATTATTGTTGTGAAATAATTGCATTTCTTTTCCTCTCAAGGAGTGTGATACTCTGTTAACACGTGTCTTTGTTCATGAACAATCAGAAGCTGGACGAGGATTTATGACAACATTTGCAATGTACCCCTTGATTTCTTTTTCTTTTACTCTTCATATGCATGGTAAATATTAACAATGCTTTGCAATGGTTTTTGCATATTAATGAAGGAGAAAAGCAGCATGAGAGCACTTGTAGCACACAAGCTAGATTCATTCTGCCTTGTGCAGAAAAGTGCAAATTGATCTTTCTGCCTAAAAATTGCATTACACTCAGGTGGTGTGGGGAGGATTCCTCTCCAGGGGAAAAAGGAAGTGTTTTCTGTAACCAACCTATTCAATCATGTATGCCAGAAGACAGTTAAAGTTTCTACTGAGGGTTCTTACCAGCTAAAGAATTTGGCAGGAGTCTGCTGACTATATACTCAAGCTAGATGAGCTTGCGTTTTCCCCCTCCTCAACACCATACTCGCTCAGTTTTGGAGGCCAGTGGTCACGTAAGAGACCTCTCGGNAAGTACATATATAAAAGAGGCAACCTATATAGTATGGATGAGGACAGGAGTGAATTCTTTGAAGAATATAGATGAGCCAAGGTGGGAGACTACATAGGAGCAGACGCTTCAGTGTAACCTCTAGAATAGAAGCTTTAACA
>VYZW01028947.1:3563-56514 GCA_013401315.1 Balaeniceps rex
CGGTGCCGGGCGCGGCGCAGAGCGGAGGATGCTGCGGGCGGGGGCCGCCGCCGCCAGCCCCGGTCCCGGTCCCGGTCCCGGGCGGGAGGGCACCCCGCCGCATCCCGCCCGCTGAGCCCCGGCCCGGCCATGGGGGCTCTGACCAGCCGGCAAAACGCAGGGGTGGAGGAAGTGGATATCCCCGCTAATTCCGTCTACAGATACCCCCCGAAATCCGGTGAGCCCCCCGGGGGGTACCGCGTCCCGGTGCCGCCGCTGGGCGGGGGGGTGGAGCGCAGCGAGCAGGGCGGGGACCGGGGCACGACCTTGCTGCGGTCGGGGATGCCCCTGCGCACCCCAAAGCAAACCCTGACCGCATGCAGCTGCGGGGGGGGGAGCACCCTAAAAAAATACAGGTCTGGCGCTGGGCACCCTGGCTCCGTGCGGCGCGGCAGGGATGGAGTCACCCCTGGGTCCGCCCGCGGGGTGCCCCCTCTCTGGGTGCCCCCTCTCTGGGTGCCCCCTCTCTGGGTGCCCCTTTGCCAGCCAAACCTGCCCCCAAACGTGGCCGAGTTGATGCGACTTTAATGATATTATTATTATTTGTACCCGCGGTCTGCGGCGCCGGGCTGGGAAGGCTGGAGCTCTTTTTATAGCTTGTCGCTCCGGTGCTGGCAGCTCGGGAAAAGCCTGGGTTTAAATTCCCGGGAGGATGAGGGAGGCTGGGGTGGGAGGGATTGGCGGGGATCCCTCCTTCCCAGGGCCCTGCCCTATAGCAGCACCCCGGCTTCTGCCATGGGGAGACTTCACCTTCCCTGGCTCCTTGCCCTGCCTCGGGGCTCGGCGGCGATGTCTCTCCTGCTCTCGAAGCCGGCCCTGTCTCAAACCTTGTGCATGACCTTGGAAAATCTGTCCCTCCCCTCCGTGCCTTGGTTTTCCCTGCAAAGGGCCGGGCTGAGTAATGGAGAGGTAATGGAGTCTGGTCCTTGGGTAGGTAGCGCATCAGGGCTGCACAAATACCGCTATCAGCAATGATACCCGGGAGCACCGCGCGTGTGTGCGGGGATTGCCACAGGATCCTTGCGGCACTGAATATTATTAATAGGTAACTATTTTGGTAGTTAATAGGATAAGGTAAACGCTTGGATTGTTAGCGCTGTGACAAATTACTCGCTAATTGCAAATAAAGACCTCCTTAGGAAGAATTACAGCCAACACAAGCCCTACTCTTGTCCTGAAAAGCTGTGCTTGGCTTTTTTTTTTTTTTTTAATTTTAATCTAAAATAGGTTGCACAGCTGGCTGGCACATCTGCGGTGGCTGGGGTTAACGAGGGCGCTGCGGGCTGGAGACGGCTGATCCTCGGCAGCCTGTCCTCCCGCAGGGCTCCCCCAGCTCCCCCTTTTACGCGGTTTCAAGGCCTTTGTCACCGTGATGCCAGCTGAAGCTGGACCACTCCATCCATGGGTTTGCTCTCTGCAGGGGCTGCGGCTCCGTGCATTGAGGGTTTTTGTCTTGGCAATGTTTCTTATTTAGGGGCTCTTGAAATATCTGGGCATGAAGGGGTGGAGGGTGCCAGTCCTGTGCCCTGCCCTGGGGGAGCAAGTGCACCCAGCTGAGCACTTCCAAACTCATCTCAGCTGGCAGAGGACACCAGGCTGATGCTTAATTCTGGCTTTCAGGGAGAAACCAGGGCTTTCAGGTGTCCTCAGCTGCACTGGTCCCACCAATGGGGCCTGGGGCAGAGCTGGGGGTATGGTCCTGGTGCTGCCCGGGGTCCTCAGGGGTCAGGAGGTGCCCAGGTGACACGGCCATCTGCACTGGGATGATGGCAGGTTGGTGACCGTGGGAGATTATGGCTGGTTTGCTTTTAATCCGAGAGGGGATTTGCCTTCAGCGCTGCCGGCAGCTGAGAGGGAGGCAGGGGAGGACGTGCCCGGCAGCAGAGCCGATTCCTCTGTGGCAGCAGTGCTTCTCTTGCCTCGAATGCTGCCTGGAAACAGCCACTGGCTTTGGAAATGTGGCCCTGGGGGTGGTCTCACGGGACCCCAGGGCATTTCCCTCTCTCTGTGGACAACATGGCTTTGGCTGTAGGCTCGCTCAGGATGGCCAGTGCAGCCTGTGGGAGTAGGGCAGCCACGTCTTGTCCCAGTCAAGCATCTTCCCTTCCCACCCTGGGGGTCCCATCCCCTCCAAGCAGAGTGCAAATGGGATTAGTTAAGCCAATATTTTGAAGCAAGGGCTGGGGTTTACTTCAGTGGCTCTAATCCCAAAGGCGATGGGAGGGAGAGCAAGCAGGGGCTGTTGTATGGAGCCCACTGCCTGGATAGTGGATGGCTGTTGGGGCAAGTCCTCAGCTTCAGTCCCCATCCCCAGATGAGGCTGGCACCGAGCTCCCCCCCAGGCACAGGGGAGGGGGGACTGTGAGCAGGGCCCTGGCTGGGAACAGGCGTGAAGGAGTTAACCAGCCAGTGACACCCCAGCCCCGGGGGGGCACAACCCCAGGGTGGTGGCACTGCCACAGCACAGGGAGCAGCACTGTGGCTGGGCTTTGGCTTCGCCTCCGGCTGCTGCTGGCTCTGGCTGCCCACTTTAGAGCGCTGAATTAAATAAGCCGCAGCGTGCCCGCTCACCGGGCGGCGATGGGTCGCCCCAGGGCAGAAGCACGTGACACCTTTTAACCAGCCCGGGCTTCGCCCAGGCGGTGCCGTGCCCATTGCAGCACCCTGTGCTGGCACCCACTGCCGCGGGGTGTCCCTGTGCCAGCACCGTGCCATGGCCACCCGGCTGGGATGACCGCAGGCTGTGCAAAACCTGGCGCTTCCCTCGCCGGGAGCGCGCGGATGGGCTGAAAATGAGCTTTTCTATTTTAGCTGCTTTGGAGAGCTGGGCTGTGACCCTGCCGAAACATCCAGGCTCTGACGTTTGAGAGCCAAGGGCTGCGTTACCAGAGCCGAGCCAGACCCCAGCAGGGCAGCGATGGCTCAGGGGACAAGGAGTGACATGTGCCACCATGTGCCATAGCCACAAGCACAGCCACAGCACGCACCAGGGTCTGTGCCCACAGGGTCCTTGCTGATCTTGGGGCGTCCCACCAGCCCTGAGTAAGGTGGCATCCCTGGGGCTCATGGAGAAAAGGGGTTGATGGCATCATCGGCGCTGGGTGGTGCCAGTTACATCCTGCATGGTGGTGCCGGCGGGCACATGGGACCCACTTTGTTTGCCAGGAACACCAGGCAATTTTGCTTTATTCCTTCTTTCCAGCAGCCTCTCTGTTCAGCCCTTCCTGCACGCTCACCGGGCCTCTGAAGTTTAAGATCTCATTAAAGCCTGGCTCTCCCTTGGAGATGTGACCGTCCTTGACGGGCTTTCCTTCCCCAGGGGCAGGCGTTGGTTAAGGATTTATAATTAGCCGAGAATAAGGTGGCTGTGCCTGGAATTGTGCTTCCTTTCTCTGACACCCAGCCATGCCCACAGGGTCACTGGCACCCAGCAGGGCTCCTGCCGATGCCCTGGGCTTTCCGGTGCCGGTGCTTCCCTGGCAGTGCCCGGTGAGACTCGAGGCTCTTGTTTAATGGCAGGGTTTTTGGAGGACCTTCCCTGGGAGGGAGCACGGGGCCAGTGCTGTCTGCTGCAAAGGGGGAGCTGAAGCCCCTGGGCCATGCATGGGGCACGCTGGGAGCTTGCAGCACCCAAGGGTGCTCCCAATCCCCGGCAGGGAGACTGGGTGACAGCAGCGTGGTCCTCGCCTCCTCTGCCCATCCTATGGAAGCCCCCAGCACCCACCAAACCACAGCTGGGGCCATCGCAGAGAGCCTGAGCTCCATTTTCCAGCTTTCCCCCAGTGCTGGGGAAGCTTTTCTGCAGGTTTAAATATAATTTTTTTTCTATCTCCTGCTCTCACCCCAAGTCGGTGCCAGGAAAAGCTCCAGACGGCCCCGTTCTCCCCTGGCCGTGCCGCTGCAGGCAGCTCCGAAGACACTTCGCTCTTGGATTTTTTTTCGCGTGGCCGTGTCCTTCCCCGTGGAGCTGCCTATAAATTATGTACGTGGAAAATGGGACCAGAAAGCAGCAGGCATCAATAATTGATGGTCGATCTTTGCTAACGGGCGCGCTGCATCCGGGCATCCCTGTGCCACGGGGCCTTCGCATGAAGCTGCGCAGCCCTGCTGTCCCTCCTGCCCTGGTGTTAGATCCCCTCTCTTCCTCCCCTTGGGCTTTGGCTCAGTTTTGGTTTTTAAATGCAGTATTAAGGCCTGATCCAGCCCTGGGCAGTCGCTGCATCTGCTGGAAGCCAACTGCAGCCTCTGACTTGAGTCCCCACAAGCAGAGCTGCAGCTCAGGTTTGAGCTCCTTTGAGCTGTGCACCCCAAAGATTTAGTTTTGGGATGTCCCCAGGGGGGCTGTGGATGTCTCTGTGCTGTTGGGTTTGGGGTTTTTGCAAGCCGGACCCCATCCCCATGGCTGGCGGGACACAGGATGCTGTGTCTGTCCTCCATCCATTGCCTCTCCTGACTCCCGGTGGTGCTTCTGCTCGCCCCTCGCCATCCCTGTTTGCCTCCCCCCCTTCCCTCTCCCACCTCTAAGGAGAAGTCCTGACCCTCCTGCCCCGGCTGGATCCTGTGCCGTGCTTTCCCCAGGCAGCCACAGCCTGCATCTCATGGACCAGGAGCAGGGACCAGTTGGCTCCTGGCCGGGCTGGGAGGAAAATCTCTCTTCTAGTTAGAAGTGCCTGACCTGGGGGCTGCTCCCGGCTCGGGGCACGGGACACGCTGGTGTTTTGGCTTTACCCTGCAAGGGAAGAAGGGACACCGGTCATTGCCTGGTGTTCATCAGGGCAATGTGGAGCACTTTGCAGGGGGGTTGCTGACTTCCTGGAGGGTCTACAGCCCTCTAAAATCCCCCCTCCTGCAAGGGAGCTCTTCCTAGGGAAGGCTGCAGGCTGAGAACTGACAGAACTCAGTTTAGTTGTGCTTTGCCCACCTTCCCGGCAGCGGCCGGAGCAAACCCGAGCAGGTGCTTGGCTGCGGACACGCTGCCTCAAATGGTACACGAGCTCTGCGATGCCTGGCTTTGGGCAGGAGGAACCCAGCCCGTTCCGATGGCTGCGTGCCTGGCCCGTGCTGCCCCTTCGCAGCAGCGTCCATGGGGGTGTAGGAGCCAGCGTGGCTCCCCCGGGGCTCCCAGGCTTTGGGAGATGGGGTGCTCTGCCAGGACAGGCGGTGACCACTGCCTCTCCTGCCTCCTTGGGAAACGAGCTGATGTTTATGCAGAGGATTAGCGCTGCTCTCCTGCTCTGCCGCCCCAGGAGCCATCTCCCCTTCCTGCTCACAGACCAAGATTCGGCCACCCCTGCCAGTGCGGGGATGGTTGAAGGTCGGGGTGACCTTGGGTGGCTGAGGCCGGGCTGGGGCTCACAGGAATTTCCCGGGCAGGGAAAGGGGAGCAGGCACTGAGCCTGGGGAGAGAGGCAGCCGAAGCCCCAGGGTGTGAATCTGCTCCTGTTAAGGATGGAGCAGCCTCCGAGCCAGGCGCTGCCGTGGGGCTGGACCCCTGCACCAGCCTCTCCACATCTCGGCTCTCTCAGCCCGGGCTTCGGCCATCGTGGCGGCCGGGCAGGGACAGAATTGCTGGCAGCAGGGGGATGCAGGCAGGGAGAGGGGAGGGCAAGACAGACAGGCAGAAGGCAGCCAGGAAGGGTCGCTTCTTGACCAGCTCCCCCTTCGCCTCTGCCTGCTTGGAGGCTGGTAGTGCATGAGCTCAACCCGAAAGGCTCCCAGCAAGGTGACCTTGGGGACAAAGCCACCTCTGAGCCATCGATTCGGTGGCTTCATGCCGCTCCATCGCCTGGTTGAAGCCCCGTCCTCCCTCTCCGCTCAGGCTGTGTCTGTGTTTTCTTTCCAGGGAGCTACTTTGCCAACCACTTCATCATGGGCGGCGAGAAGTTCGACTCCACGCACCCCGAGGGTTACCTCTTCGGCGAGAACAGTGACCTCAACTTCCTGGGGAACCGGCCTGTGGTGGTGGGCACCGGGGGGCATGGGGCTGGGGGGCGGGTCACGGGGCCCGGGCGTGCCCCTTCCCAAAATGGTGGTGACTGTGTGTGTCATGGGGGTGCATGGTATGAGGCTGCTGGCTGTCAAGCCCCAAGGGCAGAGCCACCCAAGCATACCTGGGGTGGCCTGAGTGGATTCTCTGATGTCTAATATAAGGGTTGGCTACTTGCTGCAGCCTGTCCTCCGTTGAGGACTATCCCGGGTCTCCTCTCAGCCTGTCTGCCCACGTCCGCACGCTCCACAGCAACATAATGTTACTGCTATATCTTTCACCTCGCTGCCAAACTTGAGTTGCGATGGGTGAATAGGTTTGCAAGTGGTTGGGAATGGACCGGGAGATTGTGTGACCTCTGCCTTTGGGTGCCGTTCTGGACAGTACCCCTGCTGCGGGTCATCGGACCTGCACGTATTTCTGACCCACGAGGGCTGCTTGCACGTGCAAACCCTCCGGCTTAAAAACCTCAGCTGGTGAAGAAGATAGTGAGGGGTGATGGGCTGATTTAGCCCAACTCCTTTCTTGCTCCCTCTCTGAGAGCTGCTTTTCCTCTTGCCCTTCCCAGCCCAGCTGGGAGCCATCTCCCAGCCCAGGTGGCACGGGGTGCGGGATACACTGGGAGCAGCGCTGGCGTGGTGCGGGGCAGAGTAGCTTGGACAGGAGCAGGCAAAAGTATTCCCCAAGCTCAAGCAAAAAAGGTGAGGGGATGGAAGGGGGAGGTGGGGGCTGCAGGCAGCACCGATGGGTTTTGCGGTGCTGGGTGCTGCTGGCTCTGGCTGCTCCTGGGGCACAGGGAAACCTGGCCGCAGGGGAGGTCCCCAGACCCCACGGTCCTGGAGATGTTTTTTCTGCTCGCTGCCTTTTGAAAGGGAGGAAATGAGAGCGGGGCCGTCCCCGCAGAGGGTTTCAGCTACGGGCGTAACATCCCCCGCTCCTCCGCATCTCAGCAGGGCGGCTCACCAGCATCAGCCGGAGCAGTGGGGGGGTCAAGTATCAAAAAAAATTCAAGGTGAGGAATTAAAAGGCACCAAAGCTTTTCTATTGGGTCGAGATAAGCTTGCCCGGTGCCAATGGCCCGGCTCTCGAATGCTGCCTGCTCTGTGCTGGGGCTGGCGAGGCTGCTGCCATCCCAGTTCATGTTTCCTCCTTGAAATTGGCTTCAGCAGCGTTTTGGCAGCATCGTACAGCCCTTCAGCAGGGAAGCGCCCGGCCCCGGGCTGTGCCAGAGCGGGGATCCCGGTAGAGCCAAGGGCAGGAGCACCACCCCAAAACGTGTGAGCGTTGCGTGGGCAAAGCCAGCACCTTTTTCTCCATCCTTTGCACTTCCCCAGAAAATGAAAAGTCAGCACTCGGGTCCTCTCTCCAGTAGCGAGCGCTGAGAAATCCTCTTGATTATGGTAAAAGCCTCTAAACTGCCCAGCGAGCAGCTCCTGAGTCAGACGCCCCGACAGCAGAAGCAGCGGGGAAGGCAAAGGAACAGCTTGGAAACAGCAGAAAGAATTAATACAGCATTGCAAACTAAATTGCATTGCTCCAGCTTAATTACCGACGGCCCTGGGCTGCAGAGCTGTGACCAAGGTCTCATCTCCTGGGGGAGTGGTGGTGGGGGCATTTTGGGGCTGGGCTTTCGGGTCGGGCCAGTCTGGGGGCTCAGGGAGGGGTCGGGGAGGACCCGTGTTGTTTCTGGCCCAAGCCTGTGTCCAGGTGTCATTTGGGCATCTCTGATGCTGCCTCCGAGACCTGTCCTGATGCTTCTTGGCTGCGATGCTTTCGCGTTCTGGCCTGCTGTGAGAGCCCTGGCTGGGCTGGAAATGTCGGAGATGGCCAGTGCTTTTTGGTGGGGGATTTATTTTGGGTGCCTTGGGTGTCAAGGGCCAGGAGATCTTGGAAAAAATTGTGTCCCAAGTCCTCTCTGAGCTGAGGACCTTGGCTGAGCTATAAACAGTGCTGCTGCCGCGGGGATGTGCAGAGCACCCGGAGGCTGTGCAGACTCTCCCCTCCACGGATACGGGATAATCTGGATTTTCCAGCTTGGGACTGGTTCCCAAGGGGCTGGGAAGGGCGTGGCAGGTTTGAGGAGCTGCCACTGTGCCGGGACACCTCTGCAGGGGCCGAGGAGCAGAGAAGCTGCTTGCAGCACCCGGAGAGCACGAGACATATTTCAGTGCTGCTGAGTTTCATTGCCCACGCAAACCAGCCTGGGTCTGCTTGTAGAAAAACCCCAAGAAAGATTTTTTTACGTTTTTGTTTTTTTTTTTTCTTCGCTTAAACAGAAGCCGGTCTGGACCAAATGTTGCTATAGATGCATGGACAGTGTTTTTAAATGGGTAACGGTTGCAGTGAGATTTTTTTTCTGTTGTTTTTCAGCTTGATTTAAATTGAGGAGATGCAAAAAGTCCTTTAAACAGCCCCTTTCTGATGTGCAAATCTGGCTTGCAAAATTTCATTCAAAAAAAAACCCCAACCCCCCCAAAAAAGAGCCCACACGTGGGTGTGAAAGAGCCCGGTGGTGACGGCAAAGTGGTTTCTGCAGCAAGAAATTTGCCTGCGGTGCTCCCCCACTCTTCCCAGCCCAACGGCCCCCATGGGGCTGCGCCCGGGGCACCCAGCTGCCTGCTTCCTCCTCCATCGCCCGCCCCTGGGTGCTGTGGCAGGAGGGGGCTTGCACCCATGGGTGCTCTGCCTGCCAGGGCGAGCTCTGTCACTTACTGCGGGCTGGTTTGGGTACAGCTCGGCTGGGCAAGGTGCAAATGAGCAAGATTGGATTGCTTCATTAATTTGAATAGCAGAGGTTGTATCACAACATGACATGGCATGTCGTGACATGGCTCAGCTCCAGCCTGGAGGCCTTTTCTCACCTGCTTCCTTCCAGCTGCAACAGACGATTCTGCAGGTGCCCGTTTAGTGCTTGTGACTCGTTAAAAAGCTCATTAATACCAGATTAATGACTCAGCTGCTCTTTTCCCCTCCTGGAGGGGAGGGAGAGGGTGGCAATTCCAAGGTGCCATGGATTCATCTTCAAAGCGCCCTGTGCCATCGCCTGCACTGGGTCCAGCCCAGGCTTTAACCTGTTTTTTGATGCCACCTGTGGGACTGGAGCTGCGGGATGGTGGGTGATGCCCAACTGGTGGAGGAGGGATGGGGCAGGCCTCTGCCTGTGCTGCCTGGTCCTGTGAGCTGCCTGTCCTGCCCCATCCTGCTGAGCCTGCACGGGTCCCCAGCCAGGGCGGTTGCGCAGCCCCATCTGTCCTGCTCTGCACAGCTTTGGGGACAGGGGAGGTGACGGTGGCTTTCCCACGTGAGGGCGCCAGGGACATGGGAAATGGGCACCTGGCTCCCTGCCGGGCATCCCCAAATGCCATCTGCAATCGGTCTTGTCCCCTTGGTGTCGGGGTGCAGTGGGAGCCTCGCTGTCCCTGAGCCCCCTCTCCGGGCGGGGGGCAGTGTGCCTTGGTTACTTATTCCCTCTCCCAAGGCAGCAACTGAGCCCTTTGGCTCTCATGAGCATCTGCCATCCACGATGGCACCTGACGCCCTCCTGGCTCTGGCTGTCCCCTGGCACATGGTGACAGCTTGCCAACAAGCCGGGCATTAATCCCGGCATAAGCCTCTGTCTCCCCAGGGGGGCTGATCCCTTCCTGGGGTTCAACCTGCCTGGGAGATGGAGAGGGGGGAGATGGGTCCTGCATCCCTTCCCCAATACCCTCGGTCTCCCTTGGGTGGCTGCAGTGCCAAGGAGAGGATGTCCCCCAGCTGCCACTGTGTCCCCTCTCCCCAGCAAGCCCTGTAGCCCCTGTGCAGGTGGACAGGAAGGCCAAGGTCACCTTGGAGGATGGCACGACACCTCACGCTGCTGCCTGCCTGGTCCTGCCCGGCTGCCCCCTTGACTCTGGGCACAGGGCTGGCAGAGACCCTGCCACCCAAATCCCATCCATCCTTGGGAGAAATCAGGGACGTTTGTGTCTGTTCCTTGGCTGGTGAGGATCCTTCAGCCTCCCCCTGCCCAGCCTCATCCAGCCGCTCCAGGCTGCATCAGCAGCCTAAAAATACATCAGTAGCCGCCCGCCTGCCCTGTGCCCCGCATCCCCCTCACCCTCCAGCCAAAGGGACAAGGAGCAGCCCCCCCTGTGAAACTGTCCCCTGCAAGGGGTTTTGGGCTTGCTCTTTGCAGGGGGGATGTCCCTGTCGTCACGCTGCCTGGTACCCAAGTGCCAGCAGGAGCTGCGGGTGCTCAGCACCCATCAGGATGCACAGGCCACCCTGGGTCCCTGCATACAGGGTGTTGGGTTGGGGCTGGGTCACTGGGGGGTCCAGGGACAAGGTCCGTGGCCACTGTGATCCCCCCCACGTGCGTCTGCCTTCACTGGTGTCTCTCTTGTCCTAGTTCCCTTATGCTGCTCCACCTCCTCAGGAACCCGTGAAGACCCTCAGGAGCTTAATCAACATCCGCAAGGACACCCTGCGCCTCGTCAAGTGAGTCCTGCCGGGGGGGAAGACAGGGCCGGGCACCCCACGGCCACGAGCCATGGGGAGGGAAGGGTCCGGCTGGATGCTCCCAGGGGATGCTGAGCACAGGGATGCTCTCGGCTCGGCACAGGCGGATAGAGGGGACGAGCGTTGCTGTCCAAATGCGCCCCTTCCCCTCTTGGCACGGATGAGCTTCCCGCATGCAGGCACTGGCTGCGCTGGCTCCGCTGCAGGATTAAAGGAGCTTAGTGCTGCCTTTGAAGTGCTTTGCTTTTTCTTCCTCCCCCACCTTCCAAAAGCTTTGTCGGAGGGAGGCTGGGGATTGCAGCCGGGCCGGGAGATTCAGGATTACGGCTGCAATATGCCTGTGGCGATTCCTGGTCTGCAGGCTTGACCTTGGGTGTGCTGGGCCCTCCTGGCGTGCCTCAGTTTCCCCTCATGGAGGGGGCAACCCTTTTTGGGACCATTGGTGCTGAGGGGAACCTCGCACTGGGGAGCCGTCTCTGCCGGGGGGACGGTGCTGGGGCACCCTGAGCCCTCCCCAAGGGGTGCCCGTCTCCCGGACCCTCTGTGCTCACCAGGTGCTCGGAGGAGGTGAAGACCCCGGGGGAAGAAGTCAGCAAAGCCAAGGTGTACTACAACGTGGAGTTCACTTTCGACACAGACGCCCGTGTGGCCATAACCATCTACTACCAGGCGAGCGAGGAGTTTCACAACGGGGTGGCGAGGTGAGGAGCCCCAACCTGGCGTGTGCTCCCCCCCGGCCTGGCCTGCGTCCCCCCAAGCCCAGCGTGTCCCCCTGGCCAGGGTGTGGGGCTCTGCTGATGGGCATGGAGCCTCTCCTCCCCGGAGCATCTCCCCTCCTTGGGGCAGGAGGCAGCTACCAGCGGTGCCAAGGCTGGAGGGAGGTTGCTCGCCTCCCCTGGGTGACACCACCAGGTCCCTGCCAGCCCCTGCCACCTCCTTCCCTGTCCCGTCCTGCTCCCTCTTGTTACCTGCAGGTCAGAGCTGAGACCAGGGGAAATCATTGCCCCTCCCGGTCCCCACCAGGTGGGCTGCAGGGTTGTCCCTGTCCCCTCTGTCCCATGTTGGCTGCCGTGGGGTTATTTTAGCCCCGTGGATTATTTTAGTTCTTTTTAGGACTTCTCGCCTCAACCCCAAGAGGCATCCAGGAGACGAGGGGAGGAGTGACCCCCCCTCTCTCCCATTTTCCCGGCATCCCCATGAACCAGGGGACTGGGAGGAGTGCGGGGACACCCGTTGTGCCCCTGACTGTGTCCTCTCTCCATGGGACAGCTACATCCCCAGGGACAACAGCCTGCAGTCGGAGACGGTGCACTACAAGCGGGGGGTGTGCCAGCAGTTCTGCGTGCCCTCCCACACCGTCGACCCCTCCGAGTGGAGCGAGGAGGAGGTGGGTCCCACCGGGCCGTGGCATCAACCGCGGGGTCGGGTATGGTTATGGATGCGGGATGAAGCCTCCATTGCTGCTCCATCTCACCAAGCCTCTCCTCCTGTCTCTCCAGCTGGGCTTCGACCTGGACCGGGAGGTGTACCCCATGGTGGTGCACGCGGTGGTGGATGAAGGAGAGGGTGAGGAGGGTGTTCCTTGCTGGGTTGGGCTTGCCCAGTTGCTGGCACCGCAGTGCCAGCCCTTGCACCAAGCAGGCAGAGCCTCCTGCTTCTCCTGGCTGCCGCCGTGGGCCTGCCGTCCCCTGAGCCCTGCCCATCCCTTTGTGTCTTGCAGAGCACACCGGGCACTGCCACGTGCTGCTGGCCACCTTCGAGAAGGTAAGTGCCAAGCTGGGGCTGTCCTCCGCCTCCTGTCCCCTTGCGCACCGGGTGTGAGAGTCTGGAGAAACCCCGTGGGGCTCGCGATGGTGCTGCTGCGCTGGGGCTGTTTTGGGGCTGCTTCTGAAATTCTGGGAATATCCCCCAACTCCTTGATTTTAAGCACCCACTTTTGAGGCATTTGGTCTCGGCTCCATCGTCCTTGCTCCAGCAAGTCTCCAGCCTTGCGATGTGCGTGACATCCCACACCTGCCTGGTACCGGGGTGTCGGGGGAAAAAACAGAATTGGTGTAAAATGGGCTGGTTGGGAGTGAGGTGGGACTGGCGACAGCTACAGGGCGGGTGGGTGCTCGAGCACGGCAGTCCCTGGGGCGCTCAGCCCCGGTGCCCACCCGTGTGCTTTCCTCCCTCCAGCACAGCGACGGCACCTTCTGCGTGAAGCCCCTCAAGCAGAAGCAAGTGGTGAGTGTCCGGGTGTCCCCGCGGGCGGTGGCAGCTACCGCTCTGCACACCCCTGGGGGGGATGGCAGCGACGGGCTTTCCGGGAGCAGCAAACCCCTGTGTGGGCAGCAGCCTGCCCCTGCCCTGCTCCTGCCTCCCAGGGAGCTTGGGGACCACCGGCAATTTCAAGTGCATCGATGCAAAGAGAAACCGTGGATGCTGGGGTGAGGAAGGCTGGCCCGAGGAGGGGGCTGGGAGCCGCAGCGGCTCAGGGGAGCTGTGTCTCCGCTCCTCACCCCTTCTCCCCGGGGTTGCAGGTGGATGGTGTGAGCTACCTCCTGCAGGAGATCTACGGCATTGAGAACAAGTACAACACGCAGGACTCCAAGGTACGCGCCTCCATCCCCCAGCCTCCATCCCGTGGGTCTTCCCTTGTCCCCTCTCCCATTCCCTTAGCACAGCTCCAGCAGCTAAAACACACACGGGGCAAGAGTTTGCAGCACAACATGGAACTGCCCGGGGCGGTACAGGTGTTTGTGTTGGCATGGAAGCTGCCGGAAGCAGAAAGCTGAAGGATTGAGCCTTTTCCCCCTATCCTTTGTGGTCCCTTGGGAGTGTGGTGGCTGGATCTTGCTGACTTAGGAGGGCACCATGGGGCTTGAAGCGTGGGACATGCCTCCCCCTCATATATATCTCCATATATTTATGTGTGTGTGTAGAAGTTGGGGTGAAGGATGCATCCCTCTGTGGGGTGCCTGATGGCTCCAGCCCTATCTCCCAGCCTCCAGGAGGGGAGGGATAAGGTCCCGGAGTTGTATTTCAAGAGCAGGCAGCCCAGGGATACAGGCAGGACCCCACAGCAAGTTCTCAGGGCACTCAGCTGGTATTTTAGGGCACCCATCCTTGTGCCATGTGGGCTGGGACCCCAAGGCTGAGCGGCTCCCGTCTCTCCTGCGGGGCAGGTGGCCGAGGACGAGGTGAGCGATAACAGCGCCGAGTGCGTCGTCTGCCTCTCGGACGTCCGTGACACCCTCATCCTGCCCTGCCGCCACCTCTGCCTCTGCAACACCTGCGCCGACACCCTGCGCTACCAGGCCAACAACTGCCCCATCTGCAGGCTGCGTAAGGGCCGGGGGGCTGGCACCTCTGGGGGGGTGGCTGGCATCTCAAAGCAGGGGGGCTGGCATCTGTGGGAGGGGACCGGCATCTCCCATCCTCGGGTTTTGGGGTCTCTCCAGCCCCACATACAGTGATACCGTGCGGGGATGCCCTTCCTTGGAAATGGGGTGGCATTCTGGGGGGAGGTCTCCTTTCAGCACTTGTTTTTCACCCTACCCTTCGTCCCCGCTGCCGCAGCTTTCCGAGCCTTGCTTCAAATCCGAGCCATGAGGAAAAAGCTGGGTCCCCTCTCGCCCACCAGCTTCAACCCCATCATTGCCTCACAGACCTCCGACTCCGAGGAGCACTCGGTCAGTGCCTAGTTGAGCCCGGCCCGCCCGGTGCGGGGGCTGGCGAGGTTTGGGGATGCGTGTGCTTCCTGGGGCCAGGGCTTGCTTATTTAATGCAAATTGATCTTGCAAAAAATGCAAGGTTGATATTGCAAAAAAAGGGCTTTTAGTTGGGTGCAAAGACCACAGATTTGGGGCCTTCATTTCTGCAGGGAGTTTTTCTGTTCTCTGGGTTTTGGCTTCTCCCCAGGGCATCTCAATCCCGCCAGGAGCAGGGGCAGGGGGGGCAGCAAAGCGGCCCAGGGGGGACCTTCACCCCATCTCCCCTCTCCCCCCAGTCCTCGGAGAACATCCCCCCGGGTTACGAGGTGGTGTCGCTGCTGGAGGCCCTCAATGGGCCGCTGACGCCCTCGCCGGCCGCCCTGCCGCTGCGTGTGCTGGGGGACCCCCCGAGCGCGGGGACCCTGCCCTCCTACGGCAGCGATGGCCCCCTGCCCCCCCTGCGGGCCCTCTCGCCCCTCGAGCGCCTCCCCGACTGCGGCCCCCCAGGGCTCAAGCTGAAGAAGAGCCTCTCCAAGTGAGTACTGGGGTGGGTGCGGGGGTCTGGGGGGCTCAGGGGGGTCTGGGGTCTGTGGGCAGGGGTGAAGCCCTCTGCTTTGCCCCCCTGCACAGGTCTGTCTCACAGAACTCCTCCATCCTGCCCGAAGAGGAGGATGAGAAGTCGTGCACTGAGTCGGAGCTGAGGGTCTCCAGGAGGAGGTCCCCTGCCCGGCGCGAGGAGGTGAGCACCCTCTGAAACGTGCTGGTGACCAGCCGAGGCACCGGGGGGTGGCAGGTTCAGGCGTGGTTTGGGACCAGAGGGTCTGGCTGGGGTTTGCCCCTCCTAGCTCTTCCTCCATCCATAAGGATGCCCAGGGCAGACGGACCCATCCCTGCCAAATATGCCCATCCCGTCCTCCCCATGTGCTCTTCTTCCAGGAATGTGGTGCAACGCCAGAGAGCGAAAACCTCACCCTGTCGTCGTCAGGAGCCATTGACCAGTCCTCATGCACTGGGACCCCCCTCTCCTCCACCATCTCATCCCCAGAAGGTACGGCACGGCGGGGCTCGCAGGTGTTGGCAAGGCAGGAGAGTGGGATCATGGTCTTGGGTCCATCCCACTGCGGGGGGACACAGCGGGGGTTTGCATGGCCCCTTCCCGCCCTGCCATGGACGTTGCATGAAGCCCTGGGGTGTCACCTCTGCTTCGTCACCCATAGACCTGAAGATGGGGGCCATGGGGGCACTGATTGCCCCTACTTCATCACCCCATAGACCCAGGGATGGGGGGCTGTGAGCCTTGGGGACCTGCTGCTGGCAGCTTTCCACCCATCACACCTCCATGGCATGCAGCAGGTCCTTGCCTCGTGCCCCACTCCTCCTCATTAGCCGCATTTTTAATTAGCCGGTGCTGTGCTGCAACTCGCACCGGTGCACTGGGGGGGTCCGGTGGCCCCGCTCAGCCCCCGCTCTCCCCCAGAGCCCGTCAGCAGCAGCCTGGCTCAGTCCGTCATGTCCATGGCCTCCTCCCAGAGCCAGCACTCCCAGCTCAGCACTGACACCGTGTCCTCCATGTCCGGCTCCTACATTGCTCCTGGCACAGAGGAGGAGGAAGAGGAAGGGGACATGCTCCCCGCGGCCACCAGCGCCACGGCCTCCGACGCAGAGGTAGGTGCTGGGGGCTTTCTTGATGGCACCCATCACCCCCAGATTCAAGAGCTTCCCCATGGGATGTAACTTCTCCTCCAAACCCACTGGCACCAGACTTTTTTTTTTTCCCCCTTCCATCTTTCCCCACAGTCAACACCTGTGGAGTCCCCGGATATAAACTTCGTCAGCATCTCGGCCGAGGAGCGCGATGCCGAGGTAACTGTAACCACCCTGTGCGGGGCTGGGAGCCACAGTGCCACCCGCATGGCGGGGGGGACCTCGGTTGTGGAGGGGGAAGCTGGGCGACCAGCACCACATCCCCCCAGGGCTGGGATGGGGAAGGGGCTGCGTAGTGGGGCTGTCCACCATCTGGGCTCATCTTCCTGGTCCATGGACACCTCCCAGGGCCAGGGATGTTCCCCGAAAGGGACCCGGGGACAGCCTGCAGCACGGTGCCGGGACACGTGGGGCTGCTAACGCTCGATGCCTCTCGCCTGTGCTGCAGGGCAACGATGTGCTGGAGGACGAGGATGCCTCTCCCACGCAGGAAGACGGTAAAAGGCCCCAGGTCGTTGTTGTACCCCTGCTTTCGGTTCGGTGTCACCGGTGGTCAGCCGAGCAAGTGGCAGACGCTGTGCCGTCTCCAGCTCCCCTGCATGCTGGCTGCCATCAGGGAGAGCCCTGGGTGCCTCTGTGGGCATCGGGGCTGGGAAAGCATCCATCACAGCGGGGCCACCCACACGTGGGTTGAACCCCAGTGGGTCGGGGGAAGCCAGCCGGCCACGGGGACCCTGGTGAGCGCGGTGCGGGGCACGGAGCAGGCGACAGCTGGCGCGCAGGATCCAGCGGTGTTTCCAAGGGGCCAAGTGGGAAAGAGGCTTCTCCATGTCTTTCCCCTCACCAAGAAGGTTTTTCCTCGCATCTCTGAAAGTCTCCCCCTTGGGCACCCCTGTCTGGGCTCGTTCCCGTAGGAAGGGGCTGCAAAATTGTTCCCTTTGGGATGCTTTCCTAATTTTTTTTTTGGCCTGTTCTTAATGTGCTTTCACAAGCCAACACACGCACATTGAGGGCTTCTCTCGCCTCCTCCCGTGCACTCAAGGAAAGACGTGGTCACCCCCGTGCCATTGGCCACCAGCCGCCTTGGATTTCTTTTGGGCAGTAGGGAGGCCCCCAGTGTGCCCCCTCCCATGTTTGCAAGTCTCTAATTAGCAAAAATATACCAAAACTGTCCAACCCGGACACTCAGCCAAGCTGGAAAGCAGGAACACCCATCCCCAAAATGTGGCCTCTGCCCTGTAGGGAGGCTCTTGCTGATGGAGATACTCAAATATGACAACTGGGGAGCAACTGGTGGCTGTGGTGGACATCCACGGGCATCCCAGCAACTCCGGGAGCAGGATGGCCTTTCTCCTTAGGACACGGTCCTGCGCCCATTCTCAGCGGGGCTACTGGCTTGTTTGGGAACACCCCTCCTGAGGTCTAGTTGCCTGCATCTGATGGATGCAGGTGACAGCCTGGGGGCTGATTTCTCGTACAGGTGATGCTAAGAAGCAGAGTTACCTCCCTCAGCCCTGAAAGCCTCCATCCCCCCTGCAAAGCTTGGCTACGGCTTCTTTTGCCCCACGCATCCAGTTGCTGCCTCCCCCCGGCATCCCCGCGGCTCTTGCGCACGCGCTGATGGTGCCGGAGAGGCTCCAGCGGGAGGTGACGGGTGCCACCGCAGCCCGGCTCTACCGACCAGGGACCGCTCGGCCGTGCCGGGGGGAAGGTTTGGTTGAACCCCAGGCAAGCGGTGGGGGAGCAGGTTCACGCGTGCCGGTGCCCATCACCGCATCGTCGCTGTTTCGCTGCCCTCCGATGCGGCCGGTGCAAGGAAAGGAGCAGCTCGGACTGTGCCCAGGCATTATTGTCCGCTCTTCACCCACTCCATCTAGATGCATCATTTTTATCTATTTTTTTTGAAAGAGGGGGGGAAGGGGAGAGGAAAAGACCCAGAAATCCCACACCCCACCACTAAAAAGGCAACGGCAAGCCCCAGCGCCGAGCCGCGGCGTTAACTGCCTTAACTCCCTTCCAGGCCCGAGGACAGGCGCTTTCCTCGGTCTGAGGTGTGACAATAACAATGACTTGGGCATCGCACACGTGAAAGCGCTGGACAATAAACTGTGCTCTGAGGCCTGCTTACCTGGTGAGTGGCCGTCTGCTGAACATGAACTTGGGGTGGGGGGGACAGTTCCACTCTTCCCTGCATTACCCCAGCCCTTTGCATCCATCCTTCCTTTCCCACCGCCATCCCCACCACCACCATCCCCACCTGGTTGTCCTCGCTGCACCCCAGCACCCGTCCCGCCACGGGGCTGAGCACCAGGCATGTCACCACCCAGCAGCCGTAGTTCAGGGTGACCTGTCCCCACCGGGATGTCCCTGGGGGGTCAGAGACTTGCTTTGCTGGGAGGTTTTGTCCCTTGGCCAGGGGGCTGCTGGCACCCTGAGGGACACCAGCCCTCCCCGTGAAGGCGGTTGTGTGGCACGACAGTAGCCTGGGCTGGACTCGTGGTGGGCACAGCGGTATTTTGTGTCGGGACGTGAGCCACAGCTGCTCCAGCCTTGCCGCAGGGGCTGCCTGCCTCCACCTCCTCTTCCTCCAGGGCTGGGGAGATGGGGCACGTCAGGTCTAGCCGTCCTTCTGCAGAGCCCCGAAGTTCATCCCTCTTCCATTTCTCTCCCACCGTCCTTCCACCTTTCTCCTGTTTCCTCTCACCCTCTCTCCATCCCTTTTTTCTCTTCTTCCTCCCTCCCAGGCTCCTCCGTCCATGTGAAAGTTCATGTTCGCTCTGTGCCAACACGGTTTTCTCAACCCACGCTTGTGTCCCCTCCCTGCCCAGAGTTGCCCAAAGGTGACAAATGTATTGGTGACCCCTGGTCCCTGTGCGGGCCAAGGTGGCAGCGGGCTGGGGACCCTGCCCAGCACCGCAGGCTGCTCTCCATCAGCCTGGGGGGTGGGGAAACAGGAGGGGAAAAAGCCAAGATGAAGCCCTCTGAGGGTCCAGGTCTGCGTCAATACATTTGTGGACAAGCTGAAAGCAACTCTGCCCCTGCCTTGCCCCTTCAGCTAAATTTGTGGCAGGTCCCAGACCCGCAGCAGGTGCTGGAGAGCTGAGAGGGTGGGTGAAACCAGCCCAGCCCCCCGGGAGGGGAAAGTCATTTCTTTCCTCCTCCTCCAGGAAAGCTTTCTCTCCTGCTGCCTTGCCTGATCCTGCCCGTTTCTGCACTGGAGAAACTTGGCTGAGGCTCTTGGGGAGGAACAGGCGCCTGCCACAAATGCCCCGTGTCCCCTCCATCACCCTCCGGCAGCAGCTGGCTGAGCCCCGCCGGCCTTGGGGGGCTGTGGAGGGGGCTGGGGGCATCCCAGCAGCCCCCCTGCCTTTGCTGGGTGTCCTGGCAAAGCACCCCTTGACCGTGGCACCGGCCAAGGCCATCCCTGCCCGCGTCCCTCTTGGTTGTTCCAGGGGGAGGATGAGGAAGGGGGGGCTTTGCAGCTCAAACAGCCCCAGCGTGGGGCCAAATTCTTGCTCTGCTGCAAGGACTGTGATGGCTTCATCCCCCTCCTGGGCTGGGGTGCAGAATCCGGCCCCTGGGCCAAGCCCAGCCAAGGATGCGCTCTCCATCCTTTGGCCACCACGTCTGTCTGTGCGTCCTGCGGCTGCGCTGCTTGGAGCCCTCGGCAGGGAGCCACGCTGCCGCCCGCATGAGAGGGGTGATCCGGCCTCAGCATTTGCTGGGGAAGGCGGGGGGCTGCCGCTCGCGCCGGGGCCAGAGGAGGTGCAGAGTGGGGGCTTCAGGGCTGCCCGTGGTCCCCTGGGAATGGCAAAGGGGCCGCAGGGAATAACTCCAGGGACGCTGAGCTCTGCCCTAAAGGGGCTGGAGGAGGATTGCCCTGGGGTGTCCCGGGGGGCTGGGGAGCCGGGGCAGCGAAGGGGAGCAGCCACCCGCGGGGCTGTGACAGCCCTTTGGGCATTTCCTGGCTGCAATTGGTGTTTTGCAACGTTGGTTTTGTTCGTTAGACTCAGGGCAGCTCCTTCCTTCCCCGGCCCCGTCTGCTCCCCATCAGCAGCCACCCGCTATCGGGACGCGGCCGCTTTGCGACAGAGGTGATCTGAGGCACCATTTAGTGCTGTGGTGCTGGATTCCAATCGCAGGGCTGGTTTGCATGCACTGGAAAAGTCCTTTTTGGCAGAGGTTTCTTGCAGGTTTGGATGTAATCACATCCATGGGGCCAGCAAGAACAGGGTGGACTTTTACTTTGGGACCAGGTGCTGTTTTTTTTGAAAGCTTAAAAGAAAATCACCTTGACCAGAGATGATGATGATAATATTATTGTTGTTGTTGTTAATTTATTTATTTATTCCTCCCCCAATTTCTCTCGTGGGGAGGTTTGCCATGATCAGACCCGTGGGTTGGTTTTTGCCCTCTCTGTAATGGATGAAGGTGCGGGACGTGGTTCCTCAAAGTGGAAAGGTTTGCTCATCCCCAGCGCTGTTGTGAATGAAATCTCTGCAGGTTTCAGTCTGGTGGGACAAGGCTTTGGGAGGAGTCCAAAGGCCACATCCCGGGGATTTTAGGACAGAAGGTTTAAAGAATATCCACAGACTCCTGTCCTCAAGTGGATCTTGCAGAGCCCCGGCGTGTGCAGTGCGTTGTGGGGGCTGTCCCTGGAGCTCAGAGCATCCTCTGGCCACAGCCACAGCCTCTGCTGGGGACAGGGTGGCAGAAGCAGCATTGGAAAGAGAAAGTGGGGGAAGGTGCCTGCCGAAAAGGCTGGCAGCAAGGTGGGGAGGGTTGGGGAGCTGCTGTGTCAGAAGCAGCAGAAGACCTGAAATCCCCTGAGGGCTTTTGCTGGTTTAAACCCATGGATGAGCTGTAAGCGATATCGCAGTGGGCCGGGCGAGCCGGTTGGGTTTCGCCGCGATGCTCTTTGGGAGCCGATCTGCGCAGGGCAGGTCTGATGGCTGCTAACGGTAGGGGGGAGCCCCATCCTGCAGCCCAAGGGGAGAAGAGGCAGGCGGGCACGGGGCCGGGTCCCCGCTGTGGGGCTGGACCATGTCCTGCTGCCCCCAACCCTGCTCCTTGGCAGCCTCTCAAGGGTGCGCTGAGCTGGGGCTCTGCACCGGAGCACTGCAGTGACTTATGCAATATCAAGCCCTTAATGGGATTTCGGTGTGCATGTGTATAGGTGCGTGTGTATGTGTGGTCCTGTTTAATTCTCCATTCCCTCCGGGATCCGCAGACTTAGCGTGCCTCGCTCTCCAGCCTGAGCTCGCCATGAAAAGCCAGTCGAAACGGCAGCTGTCACCTCCCATAAATCAGCAGGCAGCGAGTTTTTGTTGCTCCCTCTCTGGGAAAGCCTCAGTGCTTGTCCTTGGCCTTGGGGTGCCCTTGCATGGCCCCCCCCCGGCTCAGAGCTGCCCCCACCCCTAGGCACCAGGCTTAACCTCACTGGTGGGAGCAGCCGTCCTGCTTTAGGGGTGCACCCCCTTCCTAAGGGCACCACGTAGCCTCTGATCGTTTGGGTGGTGGGATGCAAGCCACCAGCAGGCAGGTCTGGAGCTCTGCCCATCACCCTGCCCCGGCTGGAGGGTGCTGCCTGAATCGGGAGCCTGCAGCCGGAGAGGAGGCGTGTGGGGACCCAGCTCCCCCACGCCACAAGCATGCCCACCTCTTGGTTCTCCTTGGCACGAAACCCTGGGGGGCACTACGCATGACAGCCCCCTCGCACCGTGCCCGGCGGCTCTCCATCCTCGTCCCAGACCCATTTGCAGGTGGCGAGCCCCCCCCCGGCCTCCCGTGGTCACCCCATTTGCTTGCTCGCGTGCATGTCCCCGCGCCGCCTCCGCTCCCGCCTTCACCATGTGCCTTCTGGTCTCTCCTGCCACGCAGCTGCCGTGCCGGACTCCTGCCCCATTAACATTGAGGAATAGGTATGAGACCCCCAGAGCCTGCACCCGCCTCGTGCCCCGTCACCCGGGGGGGGGGTTGACGCTGGGTTGGTGCCCCTCGCCCCAGCATCGCTGGCAGTCGCCTGGCTGTCCTGGCCAGGGTGACATCCCTTAGTGCCTAACCTGCAGTCTCCGCAGGGCATCTGCATGTGCCCTCTTGCTGGGCATGGGTGGGCAGAGGCAGCCCCCTTCAATTTGGGTTATTAAAACCCGGCCACAGTGCGTGGTGCTTCCTGTTTGCCCCTCGGCATTCCTGAGAAATCAGGGGTTTAAGGGGCTCTCCTGGCCCGGAGAGGTAAGTGCAGGTGCTCACCAGCCCTCGCTGCAGCCAAAACCCAAAGTGGGGCTGGGGAGGTGCGTGTTGTTTGGGGAGACTAAATTGCATCCCCCATGGAAAGATGAGCTGAGTGCACCGGCGGGCTTTGGGAGCCATTAACCCCCCGTTTTAACCCCCCGTTTTCTCCCCCCAGGCCCAGAGGCAGCCAACAACAACATGCGGCTGCAGCAGGCGCCCTGGCCCCGCCGCCCCCCCAGCACCCGAGACCTGGAGCAGGCAGCGGCTGCCCTGCCTGTGTGAGGGCTCAGCCTTGGCAGGGGCACGTACCCCCTGCCCACCCAGAGGAACCCTGGTGTCTGGGCGCCGTGGGCATCGCCACCTCCACCCCTTGGCTGTAGTGGGACTGATTTTCAAAAGAAAAGACGGTAACCTCGACTTTTCCTCCCCGGCCCCCCTACGCAGAGGGGGGCCAAGAGCCACGTCACTTTGGAGCCCCCCATTAGCACCTTCCCATCCTCCAGCCCTGACGGGGATGGGCTGGGGTCCCCTCCTACCCCCGGCCATTTCACACACTCGGGTTCCTCTCCTCCAGCATGCGGAGCAGATGGGATAGGGTCACCCCACAAAGGGATCCTGGGACATGGCCGAAGGGGGGTGATGGGAGGAGGGTGCCCAGGGATGCGGGTTAAGAACAAGTGTTGGCATTGGCATCCTCGGTGCATGAGCTGGTGACCTTTGGGAGGGCTGGCCCCCCCCAGGTTTGCTGGCCCGTGCCCCTGCCATGCCGTGGGATGTTCCCATGCCATGCCGTGGGATGTCCCCATTAATGCACTGGCGGTGATGGTGCCCTGCCAGCTCCCTCTCCCTCCGCTTTCCTCCTGGGCAACACATGGGCTCTTGGACCTGGCCCGCGAGGTTGCTTTTCCCCAGGGGATGGAGCAGGGTGGCAGGGGTGGGCAGGGGCCTGGTACCCCTACCCCAGTCACCAGCCCCTGGGGCATTGCTAATTTAACCTCACTGTCTTCCGCCCCGCTGTGAGCTCGGGGCTTGGGGCTGTGCCCTCTCTCTGGAACAAGTGCCAAAAGTGTCCCCCCCCCCCCCCGTCCCACCTGTCCTGCCCTCTCCATCGCACTTTGTAGCAGGGGGTGGATGAGGGGGCGGGAGCTGCCCCCCACCCCTCCGTCCCCACCCCTCCATCCCCATCCCTCTGGCCAGCACTGGGCTGACAGCATAAGCAGGTTTTGCTCCAGGGCGCAGGCACACAGGGACACCACTGGGGCAGGGAGGCAGCCACAGACCTCTGGGACCTGATGGGACCATTGGCAGAGGCCAGGCTACACCCTGGAGAGCAGCAGGGTCAGTCAGAAGCCACTTTGAGGAGCATCAGACCCAGCATCCCAATCTAGCAAGCTCTGGAGCTGTTTGGGCCAGCCTGGGGCGGGAGGCTGAGCTCCCCCTTTTCCCCACCTGGTTTTGTCACACAGATGTGATAGCAAAGGCCACCTCCTCTTTGCAGGAGGAAACTGCGTTTCAGAGCTACCTTAGGAGAGAGATGTTCATACAGTGAAAGCAACGTCCCACAGCAGCTGTGGGGTGCGTGTGGGGAGCAGGTCCCCACCACCCATCCCTACAGCGGAGCATGGGCTATGCTGATGGTCATGGCTCCTAAAGGGGGATAAAGCCCTTTTTGGGGCTGGGGGGTGTTTTCTCTGCCTGGCTCACAGCCGGGGCCACGGTAGCTGCTTGCTCCGTGGCCCTGGTGTGGGTCCTGCCAGAGGTGAGGTCGGTGTCGGCCACCCCGCTGCTCCCTCCTCCAGGCTGGCACCCCGCCATGTCTCCTGTAAGCTCAACAGCTCCCAGATTCCTCCCTGGGAACTCAGGGCTGGGTGCTGGGTGACATCTCCAAATCATCGTCCTGTGGGATGGGAGCTGCTAACAGCAGGGAGGGCTGGAGCGGTGGGGATGAGCCTTGTGCCCCATTTGGGGACATGCTGCGTCCCCCCATGGGGACATGCTGCCCAGTGCCATGGTGGGGCAACCTGCAGGTTTGGGTGTCCCGGCCCTGAGGAGCCAGCAGCACCGCGCTGGGCACAGGGAGAGCTTTGGACATTCACTGTCATGCTGAGCTGAGAAAACCAGGGGGGCTGCAGGAGGCCGGCTGTTCCCTAGCTCTCTGGCATGGGCAGGGGAGGGAAAATCAGGCTGGTGCTCCAGGGGTGGCTCGCCTACCAAAGCCCAACCTTCCTCGTGGTTTCAATGGGGACAACGAGAGCTCTCCAGGCCTGGCCAGGCATCACAGCGTAGGGCTGCAACGGTGCTAGTGGCTGCCGGCAGGTCAAGGCAGAACAGGCAGGTCCTTGCTCAGGAGGGTTCCAGGAGGTGACCGGGAGGGTTTGGCAGCTGCTCTGAGCTGTGCGTCCCCCAGGCTGCAGGAGTGGCCAAGCAAGCTCACAGGGCGGCTGCAGACTGGGGCGGCTGCGTGCGGGCGCTTGCTGCTCGCTCGGAGGGGCCGCGGCTGCTGGTGAGCACAAGGCAATAGAGAGTAACTGGGAAGACGCTGCAGCCAAGCAGCATGCTGCTGCTGTGGTGCGAGCAAAGAAATGAGCATCCTCTGCCGTGGCACAGGAGAGACGGGATTTTGGCATGGGTGACACCAGCACCGTCCTCGGCCACCCAGAAGGGACGAGGGGCTGCCAGGAGCTGCCAGTGCCAGCAGCGTGGGGTGAAAGGCAACAGCCCCTTGTCTTACAGGGCAGCCCCTTGTTCCAGTGACCCACCCGTCAGGGATTTAAGAAAGGAAACCAGATTGCTGCTTATGACTGCTTTGAGCATGTTTTGGATTTTAAGAGTATGTTTAATAAAGGGTATCTTATGTCGACAAGGTGTCCAGAGTCGTTTTGTGGTTGCAAGGCGAGGGCAGTCGAGGTCTTGGGGGCTCAGTGGGTGGAAATCCTTTTTGGCTGGGACCATCCACCCACCTGTCACCCAGGCACCTCCCCAAAACCAGCCCAGCTGCTTCGAATCTCCTAAAATACTTTCCAAGGTCCCTTCCAACCCGCATTATCCAACCATCCTAAATCCTGCCTCCTCCGAGCCATGCCAGGATGGAGAAGGTGCAAATGCAAACAAAACCTCTGCAGGAAGAGTCTGGCCTGGGGTAGCAGCACCTTCCTGGTGTGGGGTGCAGATGGCACAGGCTCTGTGGCCCCTGGCACTGCTGGGACAGATGAGGACACCCAGAGGGGACCTTTCCTGGAGGAGAAGAGGAGCATTAAGGAGCTGGGTGCTCGTGCAGGAGAAATCCCTCCAGTGCTGGGGAAGAAAACTCATGCTGGGAGCTGATGCCTTGAAGGTGAGGAGGGCTGTAAGGGGGGGCTATAATTTGGTTTTAATGGGGGGGGCTGATGCATGCTGGGGGGAAGCACCTTGCAGCTGTGGGCGGAGGGCTTGCAGATGGCCAGATCCTGCGAAGGAGGAGGATGGGGATGGGAGAATCGAGGCCTGAAGTGCTTTGCCCCAGGCTGCTCAGGAAAGCCCTCGAGCTCTTGCTGCCTTTGGGTGTGTTTTTGCAGGGACAAGTCCCGCTCTTGAGGGAGCTGACTTGTTAGAAGGGCAGAAAACTGAAGTTTGGGGTTGTTTTCTGGATATTAGGCTGCTGAAAAGCAAAATAGAAATTTCCACTCCCCTGGGAGTTGCCTCCTTCCTCCTCCATGCCCGGTCCCAGCACCTGCCACCTCCCGGCCTGCAGCCACTGGGGACGGGCACAAGCAGAGGGGAATCTGCCCGTGTGTTGGGGAGAGGGTTTGACCCTCCCAACTTGTCTCCCCCAAACCCCCGGGGATCCTGGCAGGAAAATCCCTTATTGTACATACCACTTCAGGCAGCAGCGACCCTTGGGAGCGGGTCTGGCTGCTCACCTGCCCCTTGCTCTCAAATGTCCTTCCCCTGTGGGGCGGTGGGCAGGAGAAGTGCCTGGTATTTAAATCTTTCTGAGACACCCCGAAGCCCCCCACACCAGCAAAGGGTGGGCCTTGCGCTGTGGGGTGAAAGGTGTTCTCAGCCCCCTCGGTTGTGGAGGAGGGGGTCCCTCACTGGTCTCTGTTAAAGCCCTTAGGTTGGCAGTGGGGGGGTCAGGGATTTCTTATTACAGCATATGTCTGTAATGTTTTTAATTAAAGGCAGGCCCCATCCTTTACTTTGGGGGTCTACCAGCCCCCTTCCCCTTCGGCTTTGCCTTAATTGCTGTGGGCTCCTCAGGGGTCAGAAGTGGAGGGGGGAGCACAGGTAGGAGGAAAGGACTGGGATTGCCCCGGTGCCAACCTCATGGGGGGCCAGGACACAGGTTTTGGGTTTGCTGGTGCTGCTGGGGCTGGATTTGGCCCCACATGTGGGGTACGGTGGGGTCCCCGCATCCTTCCCAAAGCATCCGTGGGTACCGCAACCCCGCCCATCCACAACCTTCAAGCTCCCCCATCCCCATCCCGGAGTCTGTCCCCAAAATGGCCAAGTCTCAGTCAAAACTGGCAGGTACCTTCCACCTCCCCATGGCAACGCGAGGACCAATGGTAGGGCCGGAAGCTGTTTACGGGGCGGAGCGTCGCCGTGGCAACGCGTGAAGCCTCTCGGAGCAGCTACTTAATGGTAGCCCCCGGGCGGCCGGCAAATCACGGCGGCTCGGCGGGCTGGGCCTGCACCGCGCGGGGCCACCGCGCACCCGGAGCGGGGCAAGCAGAAATTCCGAAATTCCCCCCCCGCCTTCCTCAGGGACGGGGCTTTGAGGCTTTTTTTTTTTTTTTTTTTTTTTTTTTTCCCCCTCTTTTTTTTTTTTTTTTTTTTTTGCTTCCCCCCCTTTTTTTTTTTCCTGTTTTTCCAGAAGCTTCTTGCTCTCTCGTGAACTTTGGAAGTTGGGGGACATCGCCGGGACGGGGTAAGGGACGGCGGCGGTGGCCGAAAGCAGCGGGGAGCGGTGGGCTGGCTGGGGAGGGCGGTGGGACGGGGTAGCACCGCCGAGGGCTCAGCCGGGCCGCTTGGGCTCAGCCGGCCGTCAGGGGCGGCAGGTTTGCACGGGGGGGTGTTTATTGTTAGTTTTATTTTTATTTTTATTCCTCCTGCCCCCGCCCCCGACCACTGCCGCGAGCATTTCTGGGATCTCCCTTACTGCCAGCACAGGAGTTTGCAAGGGCTGGGTGGTGACACTGGGGATCTGCTATCTGAACAAGCTGTCGCTGCCCTAAGCCTTATTTTGGGGGGAAAAGCCTGTTCTGTGGGAGCGGGGCAGGTGGTTCCATTCCCCCCCCCCCGCCCCCCCCTGTTGGGCACGGCGTCATTCAAACGGCAGAACCCCCGTCGCAGCGCGGCCGGCGCAGGGCTCCTCGTCCCCGGCCGGCCTCGGGGGGCTCTCTCCTCGCCCAAAACCACGGGATTTCGGGTTTACAGCCCAACAGCGAAGCCAGACGCCGCATCCCCAGCCCGGGAATAACCGAAGCTTGAATCGGCCGGCTTGCTCTGAGTGAGGGTGTGCTTGGGGTGGGTCCGCGCCCCCCCCGCCCCCCGGGTTGTTTTAGGGGTGCCGGGTGAAGGGAGGAGCAGAAATGGCATGAAACCGAGGGAAGCTGGTAGTGGGAGGGGAACTTTAAGATATTTTGTTGAGGTGTTGGATCCTGAGATTTTGTCCTGCTAGTGGTGGGTGGGAGAAACATCCTCACTTTGTGGGATAGCAGGGATGGATTTTGGTTGTTTGAGGGTTTTTTGGTTGTTTTTTTAAATTTCCTTCTTCGGCCAAAGGCTTGCTGGGCAGCACTGGCCCACCGGGCTTTGGGTGACAGCGGGGCGCAGGGGATTGAGGGAATTTCCCCGAGGTTCAGGACTGCTAAAGCACCCCGGGGGAGGCATTGCGGCTCTGGCACCCAGCACCCTGGGGATGGGTCTCGCCCAGCAGCACCGGGAGCACCCAGGGCCAGCCCTGCCTGGGTGCCGGAGAGCAACTGCGCCTCGAGGAGCCTCAACCCTCTCCCTGTTGTTATTGCAGGATCTGCCCCGTCCCCTCCCTCGCCTTCACGTGCACCCCGTGAATGCAAGAGCTGCCGGTGCGCCAAGGCATGGCTGAAGGGTGGCTAGGCTGCCTGCAGGCAGGAAAGGACAGAGGGCAAAAGGGCAGCATGGGGGACTCGGATGACCTGGATGACAGCCTGACCAGCCTCATGTGGCTGCAGGACTTCTCAATCATCAATGCCAGCATGGGCAAGTCCTCCTACTGCCCCAGTGGCCCAGACCCCCATGACTGTCACAGGATCCCCAGCTTTGCTGCCCCATGCTCACCCCTGGCCGCCGACCCGGCATGCATGGGTGTGCCCCACACTCCCTGCAAGCCCATCTCCTCCTCCACCTCGAGGACGGCGCACCACACCGTGGCCGTGCACCCGCAGCTCGCGGAGGACATCGACTACAAGACCAACCCGCACATCAAGCCGCCCTACTCCTATGCCACCCTCATCTGCATGGCGATGGAAGCCAGCAAGAAGCCCAAAATCACCCTCTCTGCCATCTACAAGTGGATTACTGACAACTTCTGCTACTTCCGACATGCCGATCCCACCTGGCAGGTAGGAGATTTGGAGACCTCTTGCCTTGTCCCCTCTCCCTGCAGGGCTGGGGAGGGCTTTCCACAGTCTCCACCATGCAAGGCAAGGGCCCGCGGGGATGCTGGATCCCACTGGGAGGAGAGCGGCACTGGCAGCTGGTGGGGAAAGGCTGTAATGGGGAACAGCTTGGGTGTGCAGAAATACCACAGCCACGAGGACAACGGAGGGAAGGAGCCATTACGGGGGAGAGCCCAGAGCCATTTTGGGAACAGGGATGTACCTGCTGGTCCCTGCAGCTCCTCTTGGCTCCGGGGTGAAGGCGTCTCTGTCCCTGGCTCTACCTTTCTGGAGCTCTTGTGAGGTCCTGAGTCCCTCGGGGCTGAGCACACATGAAATTGCCAGGTCAAGTATCTCTGGGTGCTGAGGACCAGGAGTAGGAGCGGGATGGAGAGGACCCCCAGGGAGATGCCGCTTGTTGGACAAATCCCTCGTTGGGGAGGCTCAGAGCAGAAAAGCTGCTGTTTTCCAAGCAGGGCAGAGGGTGGGTCTCCTGTCCCCTTGGACAGGCAAAGGAGGCTCCACCGCTGTGACGAGCTGGTGAGGCCTCAGAGGGAAGCCCAAGAGAGGTCAAATAGGGCTGCTGTCCCCAGCTAGCACAAGCATGTCCCTGGGGGGCAGGGGACAGCCCCCAGGCTCACCAGCTTTGGGGACAGCCTCAAGCACAGGGGCTTTTCCCAGCCACCTTGGCTCGCTGCCTTCCTCTGTCACGCGAGGGGACCTCCAGCACGTGAGGCTTTCTAGGATGTGGCAGGGCAGGAGGGACCTGGGTGGCTTGTCCCTCCACTCAGGTTATTCCCAGCCCAAATCCGCAGTGTGCCAGTGATCCCAGCAGCGGTGCTCACCCAGGCAGGGCTGGGCAAAACCCCTGCAAAACCCCTGCCTGGGTGTTGCCCACCTTCTCCCCAGGCAGGTGGGGCTCCAGTGGCTCCTGAAGCCCATCACAGGGAAGGGAACCCCCGGTCCCTCCCCAGGGCCACCTGGGTCCCCCAGCCTCCCCTGTGCTGGGGGGACCTAGGGAGTGATTTGGGAGGAGGAGCTGTGTGCCAGCATGTTGACTTTCTCCTGCAAACTCATGGCTGGATAATCACCACGTTTTTAATTAAATGTGTTTATTAAAAAAAAGAAAGGTTTTCAATCCCTCTCCGCAGAGATGCAGGGGGTTCACGGGATTGTTGCAAGCAGGAATGATAAATATGTTAACTGGACGGGTAATAACAGAAGGCAGCCCAGGCTGAATGAGGTTTGGGATGGGGAGGGGAGATGGGGAGCAGATAATTCAGCTTGCAAGTCTCTGACCCTTGTAAAATTTTGTTAAACTGTAAATTTGGAGTTACCACAGCCTGGATTGTTTGCAGGGATATCTGTGTTCCTGCTGCCTTCCCCCCCCTTCTTTTTTTTTCTTTTTTTCCTTTCTTTTTTTTTTCTTTTTTTCCTTTCTTTTTTTTTCTTTTTTCCTTTCTTTTTTTTTCTTTTTTTCCTTTCTTTTTTTTTCTTTTTTTCCTTTCTTTTTTTTTCTTTTTTCCTTTCTTTTTTTTCTTTTTTTCCTTTCTTTTTTTTTTTTTTCTTTNACTGGGGAAGAGCTTGCCAGCACCCGCAGCACCTCTGTTGGCTGAGTTTTATTTCGTCTGGGTGCAATTCCTTACCCTTAAATCTTAGGCAGAAGGTGTAAGGAGAATTCCTACTAATTTCATTAATTCTAGATCAGAGGCTGGAAAAAAACACTCCAACAAAATTCAAAACCCTCCTTTTTTTTTCTTTTTTTTTCCCTTTTTGTCTTTTTTTTCCCTTTTTTTTTCTTTTTTTTTTTTTTGAGGCTGAGTTCTCATCCCCTATCCCGATTCCCGTATGTGAAGACAGCCTGGAAAGGTCATGCCACCCATACTCCGGGGGGAGATGGATATATTCCTGTGGGAGCTGAGTGCTTTGGAGAGGAGCCAACACACCCAAGGAGCTTCAGCCCAGAGGAGGGTTTTGTTGTGTGTGTGTGTGTTTTTCAACAGCTCTAAGCATTCAAGCCTTGTTTTTCCTATTCGGCACTACGGATTATGGATGAATAAGCATAAAGATATCCAGGCAACATTAAAAAAAAAAACAACCTCTACCATATCCAATCTCTTAATACACTCTTGGCTTTGTGGAGTCCAACGCTGGGTTATTTACCCAATAACTGAGTTTCCTTTCTGATTATTCACATCACTCCAGGCACATTCAGGGTTTCAGAACAGCTCGACGGGAGCAGAAACTCCTCTTTTTCTCCCCCCCCAGCTCATTTGAGTGGTGGCTGATGAAGATGCAGTGATTTCACACTAAGCTTCCCCCAGCCAGGAGGCACCTCTGGGGACACACAGGGCTGCGGTGGAACAGCCCACGTGTCTCTGTGGTTTCGCCCACCTGGTTTGTGTCAGCCTGGCCGTGGGGAGGCATGGTGCCTATTTTTTGGCCAAATATTTTCCCCTCAACACTAGCAATAGGCGCAGATGAACTGGGGGATGCAAGGAGGGCCCTGATGATGCCGTTCCCCCACAGTGCTGCCATGTGTTGCCACTTGTAGTGGGGCTGTGGCCACATCAGTGTAAAGACCCTCCTCTTCTTCCTTAGCCACGAAGGAGGACCCAACCTTCTCCAGCTTAGCTCCATGCCTAGAGCAAGTCTGGCCAGTTTCTCCCAGTGCTCTGCATGATCCAAGGCCCTATGGCCCCAGTTTACAGCCAAGGAGAGTTGCCCAAAAGCTTTCCGTTGGTTGGCAAGTCCTAGCTTGAACCCCTTGGCTCCTGCCACCTCTGGCTGGATTAGACAGGAGGCAAGAAAACTCTGCTGGTGACTTGGGGCAGGGGAGTTTCTGCTGGGCATGTAGCCCAGGATGTCTTGATGTTGCCATTTCTGCTTTTTTTTTTTTTTTTCCCCAAAGGTCCTTGCTGAAAACGTGCTTTCCACCAGCCTCTCCATGCAGGTAGGTGCCGTGGCAGCAGACAAGCATTCAGCCTTGTTTTTTTTTTTTCTTTTGGGTCTAGAACTCCATCCGGCACAACCTCTCCTTGAACAAGTGCTTCATCAAGGTGCCCCGGGAGAAGGGTGAGCCAGGTAAAGGTGGGTTTTGGAAGCTTGACCCCCAATATGCTGACCGGCTCAAGAACGGTGCCTTCAAAAAGCGGAGGACGTCCTCAGTGCAGATCCACCCGGACTTCACCAAAAGAGCCCAGCAAGAAGCACAGTGCGTCGCCAGCCCGGCCGCTTCAGCTTGCACCTCCAATAACATCCTCAATGTCAACACGGAGTCACAGCAGCTGCTGAAAGAATTTGAAGAAGTCACTGGTGACCGGAACTGGAATCCAGCAGATGGCAAAGCAGGGCACAAGCGCAAGCTGCCCTTGCCCAAGCGAACGGCCAAGGTGCCTCGGCCTTCCAACTCTCCCTTGCTGACCCAGGAAGAGCAGACTGAGCTGGGATCGCTGAAAGGTGACTTTGACTGGGAAGCCATCTTCGACAACAACCTGAATGGAGACTTTTCCACTTTTGGGGATCTGGAGCTCATGCCTCCAATCAGCCCCGTAACACGCGACCTGGACTTGACGGTACACGGGCACCACATCGACTGTCCCCAGGGGCAGGAGCAGGTCCTCACCGAATCCAACCAGAACAACCTGGACTTTGATGAAACCCTCATGGCCACTTCTTTCCTGCAGCATCCCTGGGATGAAGGGACAAATGATTACCTCTCCAACTCCATCAACATAGAGCAGTTGTTTGAACTCAACGATGCCTCTTTGCCAGCAGATTTGAGCGACTGGAGCAGTCTGGCGTCCCTCTTATAAGAGGCCAGTCACCGTTCAAAGCCCACGCAGACTTTATTAGGATGCTCCCCCATGCTGCTGGGACTTACAAGGGACAAGATTTTCTAGAGACAGAGACATTCACAGTGACTTTTACCAGCTTCATCGTCAGATTATTCACAGAAACACTGGGGGGAGAAAAAAAAACCACCACAGGAACTGCTTGATATATCTTTAAAGGACACATCAGAATTCTCTAGTCCATGAGTTTCCTCAAGAGAAGAAATATAACACTACTTATTTTTTTACTTTTAAAGGAACAAATGTGAATATTTTTTTTCCATGGAAATGGACATGGCATATGTTCCTTCAGGGCTAAAGGAGAGCACCTGCTAAATCCCATCCAAGACGTGAGATTCCTGGTGGCTTAGGATTCTATAGACTAAGTGCAATTTCCTCACCCCTTCACCTGTCCATTTCTCTCTCTCTTTCCTTTTTCTGTCTAGGGTAGTTGGTAGGTATAGTGTGATAATTAGCTAGCAAGCAAATAGAGGTCCCTTCTGGATTCTCTGAGTTCAACCTCCCTCCTGACTTGTGCCTAGGGAAGAAGAAAACGTTTATAAATTCAGCAAGTCTGCCTCTTTAGATGTTTTTATATAATCTATTATATATTATATATTCAAAGAAACCTATATTTTTAGCACTAGAATTTCTTAATAGTGGGGGTATAGGGGAAATGCAGTTTGGGAGTTGTTTTATATTTTCACTGTTTAAAGGCTTGTGTTCGTTGTTCTGTAACCCAAGACTACGCGAAGGAGAATTCCTGCAGCAGCAGCAACAGGTTTCGTTAAGGATCCAGGAATTGGCCCTGGCAGGAGAGGAGCAGCAGGGACCAGGGCGCTCCAAGAACTGGCTTTCATATTTTTTGTACCCAAAATCCTCACTGCAGTTGCCGAAGGGTCTAGACCACCATAAACTCTCTCTGCTTTCACCAGCTGACATAGCCCCTCTCTGGTTTTTTGGTCCAAGACTGTTGCTCTCGACTTCTTTTGCTCATCTATCAGGCTCTGAGCGGCTGCTAGGGCAACACAGGACCCTGATTAAGGATGCACTTTTGGGGGACCCGTAAGGAAAACACCGTGGCATGGCCATCAGCTGGTGGCAATGGGGTCACTCCACATCGAACGCTCCCAGGTGGGACCAAGGAGGAAAGAAATCCACATTCAGGCTCCATCTAGGAGCTCAGGCCAAAGACTGCGTGCAATGGCTCTGGAGACAGCAGCAGAGATGAAGTCCCATCCAGTCAGGAGCAGCTCATCAGCCAGGAGAGCCACCGCGATTGACACAAACTGAAGCTTTGGCCCTTTGGCTCAGTGTGCAGCGAGAGCGTGGCAGGGTCTCTGCAAAGTAGCTCAGAAACGTTTTGGGAGTGGAGCCAAATTCTGCTGAAACTTGACTTGAAGCTCTCAAGAACTGGATTCTTCGCCTCTCCTTCGCTGTAGGTTATTAGAGGTAGAGTAGCTATTAGGTAGGAGTAAGTAGAAGCTGTAGTTTTAGTGGCGTGTCTTAGACTTGCCGAAAAATGGAATATTGTAAAGAGTTTCTTTTTTGGTTACAAAAGCACTTAGGACCTTTAATGTGAGCAATATAATTTAGCGAGAGTATAGTTGTAGTGTAAGAATCAATAAACAAGCCTTAAAAAAATATAAATTACCCTTGGAGTAATTTGCACCCAAATCTGGGGATAGGGTTGGAGCTGTGGAGGTGGGAGCACAAGGCCCGCATCCCCCCAGCAAAGCGTGGAGCAGGCTGAGAACCGACATCTTCAGCTCATACAAGCAGCAGAGCTGGGGGTGGGGTTACTGCTTTGCCCAGGTGCCAGCATCCGAAGTCCCCTGGGATACCACCGCACGGCTGGGGACGGTGTCCCGGGGCCGGGGAGTGAGGGCCGTGTCTCTGGAGGGCTTTGGGGGTTGGTGTAGATGTTTATAGCTGTATTGGTGATGCTTCTTTTTATTTGTTGGTTTTATATTTTCCTGTTTTGGGGCCTCTGTACTGATGCTGAAGAACTGCAGAGATATGTGTGCAATTTAATGTTTTTCACAGAAAGTTATTTACAAATTAAAAAAAAAAAAAAAGAAAAAAATGCAGAAGAAAAAACCTTTTTGCCTCCTTGTTTCCCTCTAGTACTGCCTGGCTCTGTCTGACCCTCTCCCCTGGAGGTAGGGGACATCTCGCCAGCCCAGCCCTGGTTGTATACCCAGCCCCGGTACATGGGTGCTATCACCCCCCTCTGTGGTGGCACCGCAATTCCATGCAGGAAAACTGAGGCACAAACCACCACCTGCGTGGAAATGGTTACGCACTGCCTGTGCAGCACAAAGGTGGCTGCGCCCATTGTCCAAAGTCCTGGGAGCTGCTCCCAACCCCTGGAGCATCCTTCCCTGCCCCTGCAGGGAGCTCCTGGGGGTGACATGGTGTGAGTGCCTGGGACTATCCCTCTGCTTATGCCACCTGACCTTGTAGATGCCCTGAGAAACACGAGTGGCTTCGGAACCCTCCTGGGTACAGGGCGGCGAGAGGAGCTACACAGAAGCCGCAGAAATAGCCGAACTCTCATGAGGCCAATTACGTCGAGGAGCAGTTGGGATCTGCCAAGGCAGGGAAGAAAAGCAGCATACGCTCAGCTGCCAGCCTCGCCAGCGCAGGCAGGGCAGGGGGTGGCGGGTCTGGGGGCAGCAGGTTTGGGGAGCCCCATGGGGAGGGCAGGTTGGCTCAGGGATGCAGGGCTGGGTGCGAGGCTGGTGGGAGCCAGGCTGTGGGTGCCTCTCTGTGCCCACAGCTGTGGGGCGGTGCTGCCACTTGGCATGGTGGGAAAGGGGGGCTGGAAGGGGACTCTGGAAAAGGGTGGTCTGGCCCCCGCTTGGTGGCTGCCCAGCCCCCCCATCACATCTGAGCATCTCCAGGGACAGAGATCCCCCTCCAGACCCTGCCTGGGGCTTGTCCAGCTCGGTGCTTCGGATGGAGCCACTCCAGGATGTCCCATCCCTCTTGCACTGGGGACACAGCCCTTCCTGTCTCCCCAGCACATGAGGAACACCCTATGACCTCCTCAGTGATCTACTAGATCCCACCACCAGGCACTGCAGCAGTCAGCCCCAGGGCTGCCCATTTGCTCTGCAGTGCTCACAGCTGCTCCCAATCCAACCAATCTCAACCCAAAATAAGGGCTGGGCTCACTGCAGGGGCTGGCCTTGCTTGCGTGTGCCTTGTGTTGGGAGGGCAGGATGTGGCCCTTGGGATGAGGTAGGGTTATCCCTGTGGGAGACAGATTTGATGGTGGGGGGATTTTGGAGGCAGATCTGGGCTCTCCTTTCAGCTTGGGGACATTGGGGACCATGAACCCCAAAAGGCAACAAGGAATTCCCTGTCCTGGCTTCTCCTCCTCTCAGCTCCCTGTTGGTAGCACTGGGGGAGATGCTCTCTGCTTCCCCCCAGTAGCCGTGGTACTGGCAGGGCTGCAAAAAGCTGGCAGTCCCCTTGTCCCTCGGTCCAGTTATTTATTTTGTTTTGCCAGGCACAACCGTGTAGTTTCTGTTTTTAAACCCCTTGGAAAAAGAGGAATGCCCAGCACACCCACCCTGCCAGGAGGACTGAAAAAAATGAACTTGCCAGGAAAAAATACTCCAGCCTGCTGGAGCCAGTCGAGGGTTTTAAAGTGAGAAAGGGTGAATATAAAGGAGGCACCAGGCGAGGCCTGAAACAACCTCGTTTTGTTCAGCTTCCTAAAGCAACAAAACCAACTTGGACGTGATTTTTTTTTTTTTTTCTTTCAATTAGATGGTTTGGTGGGGGGGTGTTATTTTTTAAGCAGCAGCCAGGACATGCACAAGTGGGGGTGCTATGGGGTGGGAGCATCACTTCCCGCAGGCACGGAGGCAGGCAGGACACCACGTTGCTGCCCGCAAAAAGCCTGTGTGTGCTTGGGGTGAAGCATGGTGCCAGGAGGGAGGTCGGGACCGGCAGTGCCTGGCCTGCCTGGGCTTGCCGGTGGCAGTGGAGTTGCAGCCTGTGGCTGGGGCTGGTCCAGCCCTGTGGGCTGCCCTGGCTCGCCCGGCATAGAGGTGGTGATGGGTTGGGGATCTGGGGCTGGCGGTGTCCCCCTGGCTCTCTACACATGGGCAAAGCATCGTGCAATGAAAACCCAGACCACTGCAGCCCAGAGCTGGCTGCGTATTGGGGCATCCCACCACTGGCACCCACCAAAGCGGGTCTGGGAAGCACCCAGCTCCAAAAACTCCCTGCAAACTCAGCCTTCGCAGCCCCAGCCAGGTCCTTCCATAGCCGGTTATTAAGCACATGGCAATTATTCCTTTATTATTTATTTCTGCTATTCCCCCAGCCATCCCCTCATCCATCATCCCTCCTTGATGGGCAAACATTGACACCTCAAACCAATCTCCCGTTCACAGAGGGGGAAAAAATATACACATAAGCCCTTCTTTTCTCTCCTTTTCTTGCCGTGTCTTTCTTTCCCCTCCATTGAGTGCGGGGCTGGCACGGAGCCATTCTGGCAACAGCCGGCTTTCACTTGCTAATCATCCTAAATATTGAAAATCAACGCCTAGAATAAACATCTCAAAGATTGGGGCCATCTCTGCTCTGTTTGGAAATGCTAATCTCGCTGCCTTTTGTTTTCCTTGTGTGGATTTGGTGCTATGCATTTGGAGGAGGTCACAGCTCATGGGTTCTCCCTCTACCCCCAGATTTTTCTTTTTTTTTTTTTTTTTTACGCCCCCCCCCCCCCCCCAGTCGTGAAAAAGTCAGCGCATTTTAACATCCCAGGCTGGGATGGCTGGAGCGGTGAGGGGGGAGAAGGGGGAGACAGGATGGAGGAGGGGAGGGAATGGAATGGAACGGACTTGCCTTGCATAGCAATGAATGAACCTCCAAAGTTTGGGAAAAAACAGGTTCCCAAATGTGCATCCAGGAGTTCATATGGGTGAGAAATCTCATGGGAACCGCGGTTGGGCAGGGAGTTCTGGTCCTGGGTACAGCAGGTCCCTGGGACGGGGATGGGGATGGCATCGGGGCAGCCTGGCCCCCCGCCCTGCAATGAGGGGCAGAGCTTGGGGACGGCTCAGGGACTCCCTGCCCCTGCTGATTTTCGCTGATTTTCGGAGGAGTTTATACCCGAGGGGGTGGAGGTACCATAGCAAACCCCAGACAGGCTGTGGCGGGCCCCAGGGCTGGACCCCAATGTCTTTGCCTGGAGGGATCAGGCTGAATGCAAACACCCTTCTGCAGGGTTGCAGGGGCTGTGGGGAAGGTGGCTCTGAAAACAGAGAGGGGGCAAAGCCCCTTCTCTGCTTTTCCAGCGCCAACCTTGCACTGCTAGCAGAGCCCAGTTGGGCCTGTGGCATTCACATAGCTTGGACGGCTTACAGAATCCCAATGGGGAAACTGAGGCAGAGCAAGGCAACCGCTCTGATGTGGACCAGAACCTGATTATCTGGGTAGCACTTTCAGAGCATGCCTGCACCCTTGTGTTTTCGGCCATGTTTTTCGGCTGTGCACGAGGGGTGCACCCTCTGGCACCGTGGAGCCCACCCGGCAGAGCTCCCTGCCTCCCTCTGTGCCCCAGGCAGCCCCAGGACGGGTCAGTGGGCTGTTGCCAGCGGCCGTTCCCAGCGGCGCGGCCACCACAATGCGCCGGCAGGCCAGGGCTTGCCCTGCTGTGGGGGGAGTGCCGGTGGCTGCTTGCCCGAGCCACAATGCAACAGCCCCTGCGTAAATGCCGTCACGAGGAGACACTCAGCATGCTGCCCCTTCCTCCTCCTCCTCATCCCTACCATCCCGCTGACGCGTGCCTGGGTAGGGGGCTGCAGCCCTGCAGGGCTCCTGCTCCTCTAGGCCAGCCCATGCCACCAAAAGTGGCCCCATGGGCAGCGGGGACGCATCCAGCACCCACTGTGGAGGGGCTGAGCCACTGGAGTAGTGCCAGCATCGCCTCCTTCTTTGGGAAACCACGTCATGCCGAGGTCGAAACTTGGCCAGTTTGCAAACAAGCACCGGGGCCACAGGGATTTCTTTACAAAGGCTGTTTTTTTCAGGTGATTTATTTCCAGGTTTGGAGTGTTAGGGCCATCCCGTGTCCTGAGATTGGTTGGGGTTTTTTTACTGCCACCAGGACAGTAAGAAACTCGCTTTAGAAATCTAAAGCAAACACCCTCCTTTGGTGTCTAACTCCAGAGGATGGGCCTTAAACTCCCCAAAAAAGGTGCCAGCAGGGGCAGGCTGTGGGCTCTGCGCCCAGTGGACCCAGTTCACCCATGGGTGCTGCTGCGGGCAGAGCCAGGCAGCAAAGGCAGCACAAGGGTGAGCAGGTGCGTTTGGGGAACAGCCCAATTCAGGGCAACGTGGGCATAAGCCCCAAATATCTGGGAGTTATAGATGGGGCTGGCCAGGCTGGGCGGTGTGGGGACACTGGGTATGGATCCCCCAGGATGCTCCCATCCTGTGCGTGGGGGCTGCTGGGCTGGAGGCCGGTGCGGGCGGTGGGAGGGCTCAGGGACATTACGAGCGGCTGGTGTTGACCTAGAAATCGCAAAGAATTTGGCCTGGTGTCGCACTGGTGGGCAGTGTGCCAGCCTGGCAGCCAAGGGAAGCACGGCTGCACTGTGAAACGGCGTTCCTTTTCCCCGTGCCCAGCTGGGAGAGGCGACTGCCGTCTGCCCTGGGAGCTCAGTGAGTGTTTTGGGCTCACTGGTGTCGAGGGGTGGGATGCCCATCGCTCCTAGCAGAGGCATTGCTGGCTGAGTGTGAGCTGGGGATTTATTTTCGCTCCTCTGGGAAGCACGTGCTCCCACCTGGTGTGGGGACAATGCCAACTGCTGGCTGGGGAATGGGGAGAGCAGACCTGCAGGTGCTGGGGGGAGTAATGCTCCATCCCAGCAGCTTTTGCTTATGAGACACATTAACAGGCAAGAATGTGCAAACATCCAAAGGTCGGAGCTGTGCAGCGGCAAGGCGGCTGTGGTGGCTCCAGTCGCAGGGAATGCATCAGGCGAAGGCAGGACCCTCGCCGCCCTGCTGCGGGCAGAGAGGGATGGCGGAGGAGGGTCCCCTCTGCATGGGGCTCATTGGACCTGCGCCCCTTGGTGGACCCCGTGGCCTCGCTGGGCAACCTCTCGCCAGCCCTGGGGTCACCGAGCACATTCCTGCCAGTGGGATGGGGCCAGCTGCAGCCCTGCACGGCCTCCCCATCCCTGTCACGTGGGGGGACGCGCGCCCGACACCAACCCGCATGGCAAACACCCCCCTTTCTTTCCCAGCAACGCGGCGTAGAGAGAAAATGAGCATCGTCCCCAGCCTGGCCCCCAGCTCATGAAAGACAGTGCCCTGTAGTTCCTCCGTCCCCGGGACTGACGCTCCCAGTGCATGCATACACATCCCACCCCATCCCAAACCCAGCTGGGAACCTCAGCTCTTGATCTAAGGAGAAGAGGAAGGGCTCAGCCATGTGCTGGGTGGCACCATGTTGGTCCCTGGTATGTGTCAGCTCCTCGGTGGCCTAAGGGGCTTGGCTGGAGGAGGGGGTCTCTGCCCTGTTCCCCCCACTCTGGCAGAGTGCTAAGTAAACAGTGACGAGGGGAACCTCGTTAATCCTGGTCATTCATTTACAAAAAGCCATTTAGAGCTGGCTATGCAGGCAGTTATCAGAGCACGGGAGGTTTTCCCAGCAGGACCTTAATTCTCTCAGCAAATAAAGCCAGAGGGAGGGAGAGTACAACTTGTGTCTGCCATGGATGGGGGCTTGGGGGGACTTTTGGGGCCAGCCTTCGAGGGACTGATTCCCATGAACCCCCTTCCTGCAAGGTGCAGAGGGTCATTGAGGGGTTCCCTGTTAGGCAATTGCTCAGGTGCTGTTTCAGTGCAATTGCTGCCATGCCGCATCTTTCCCTGGAGCAGCCAGGCTGGCATGGTCCTTCCCAGTGCCACACGGGAAGGACTGGAAAGCTGCAGGAGCCCAGATGCCAACCCTTGTCCCACATGGACCCAGTTTTCCAGGAGCACTGTGCATCCCTACGGCACATCGCGATGCTCTGGACCCAGGTCAGGATCCAAGCAAAGCCAGTGGGGCTTGGAGGTGTTACCAGGGAGGCGAAGTCCTTTGGTGGATTTGGTTCCCATCTCATCCCTTCAAGTTCATGAGCACAGTAACAGCCAGGGCACGTGCCTGGGTGCACCCACGCCCCAGCTGTGCATGCTTCCTCCCTCTTTCAGGGGCTCTCCCCTTTTAACCCCACCTGGAAGGGAAAGTTGGGGACTTCTCAGCTAGCTCAGAGCTCCTGGTTTTTCTGGCTGAAGATTAATCTAGCTAAAGATTAATCGCCTTTTCTATCTGGCTGACCTAAGGGGAGACAGAATAGGCTGTGTCTAGGGAGGAGGCGAGGGCAGTGCCACTGGCGATGGTGTTCCCACGCATTCGCAGCCCAGGGCACCGGTGGGTCACACCGTGGGGGCACGCAGCCCGGGACAGCCCTTTAGCCCATAATGAAAGTTTTGTAATTTTATGTTAATCCCAGCTCCTCCGTACTCTGATCTCTCTCCTCTCCCACATCAAATGCAAAGCTCTTTTGGAGGCTCCTGGCTGTATTAATCTTGTTTTGCTCTCGCCACCGCACACTGCGTGCCTCACAGGCAGCTCCTGCGGCTCGGGGAGTGCCGCTGCCCCGTTGCGTCCCCACTGTCCCCTCCGTGCAGGAGTGGGATTAACCCCGCCGGTAGGAGGCAAGGGCAGGCATAATTCATTTTTTGCAATAAAATGCCTATTTTTTAAGCAGGAACTGTTCCTGGGGTGAGCAGTACTGAGCCACAATGCAGGGGACAGAAAGTCCCTGCTTTGAGAGCTACTATTAATTGAATTTATCCGAATCTTGTCAAGATTAAACCTTTTGTGCAATGACCTTCACCACCATAAAGGCAGCCAATAGAAATGTGGATTTGGAGGATATCTGGGTCTTTCCAGTGACTCGGAATCAAGCCCTGAGCAGGCAAAGCAAAGCCCCTGTCTGCCTCAGTTTCCCCACCTGTAAATCAGGTTGATTCTCTTTTCTGCAGCGTTTTGGGTGACCAACGCCCTGAACACCTTGTCCTTGGAGAGAAGCGACTGTCACGTCCCTGTGAGAGGGAGCCACTTCCTCATGCCTGCAGTGGTGAAAACTCCCACTGCTCAACAATGGGACCATGATGTTGTTCAAACCCCGCGGCCTCCAACACCCCAAAGGTGTCAGGCTCCGATCACGTATCTTGGGTTTGAGAGCACTGAATCCAGCTTTGCTTGGCAAATGCTGCAAAAGGGACTCATTAGCTCTCTGGTTAGTGCACCAAAGCCCTGACTGAACATTGCACTGAGGATGCAATCCTTACTCAGATGTGTTGGCTGCATCCTCTGCCTTCTGTGCTCATGCTGACAGTGAGTGCATCCACCTGGATGAAAATCCCTTCTCCAGGGGAGAAAAAGGGGCTTTTACTCCCTGTTCCGTCTCATGGAGGGGAAGCAAAGGGTGACTCAGCATTCCTCCACGGCCACTGCTGGGTCACCACGTTTGCCTTTCATCCACCGCGGCAGCTTTGGCACGGAAAGCAATTCCTCCCAGGCCTGCGGGGACCCTGCGGCTGGCGGTTTGCAGGGCGGGAAGAGCAGCGCGGCTGCGGCGGGAAAGTGGGAAGGCAGCGGGACCGGGATTGTCTCGGAGCTGCCATTCTGCCGGCTGCACCTACTGCTGGAGAAACAGCTAGCAACGAGCTGGGGGGGTATTTACAGCCTAGAGATCCCAGGTGTGTTTTGCGCCCTTTTGCATTGTATTTTAATACATGTTCAAACTGCAGCATTTCTACCCTTTCTTTTCCATTTTACCAGAAATACCCCCTGCTGCTTCGACTCTTTGCATTTGACCAGCAATCCAATTTTTTTTGCTGCCTCCCCTTGGATGTGGCGTTGCCCCTCACGTTTGTACAGACTCCAGCAGTTTTTACACAATTTATTGGCTGACTGCCTTTCTGTACATTTATTCACTCTTTACCACCCCACCTGGCAGCTGGGACATGGGCTGGGTGCCTCTATCTCAGCTACCCCTCTTTGCTCCGAGGGCTCAGTCACCCGAGGAGGGGGTGAGGGAGCCTTTTTGCTGGCTTTTCAGGAGGTGCACAGCACTATTCAGGGGACAGCACACAGTTGTTCCCCAGGCTCAGTGAGTGGAGATTTCCTTTTGGCTCTGGCTGCCCTTTGAATGAGGGGGTGAGTGTTCGCAGAAAGATCATGGATTGCTATTAAAAAAGAGATGGCTCTGCTGTACAGGGAAAAAACCCTTCCCAATCACACCAGCCCAGTGGGGAAAAGCACAAGAGATACTGGGCAGTGACCCTGGACAGGGATCTTCTCTTTTATAGCCAAGATCCCCTCTAGCAGGTGTCCCCATAAAACATGGGCAGGCAGGCATGGCCAGGCAATGTCACACACAAAAAACACAGTGCATCGCCCCTCGCAGCAGCCACAGCTGTTTGCAGCATGATAAGGTGGGTTATGAAACACGTTGAAGTTGTTGAACAAAAGAGGCCCTCTGGGCTGTTTCAGCTCCTTTCCAGAGCCCGGGGTGGTTTGACAAGGGGAAGATGGATGGGAACACGCCAGTCCCTTCATGCGGCGGGAGCCTCGCCTCAGAGCAGCATGAGACGGCGGGAGGCTGGGACTGTCTGTACTGATAAAACCACCTCCCTGCTCCAGGCTGGACATGGTTTATGAGGATGCAGAGTCCTGTAACTGCCCCGTTGTGTGACAGACCCAGCCATCCCCACCTATCCTGAGATGGCAGCTTCCCTGTGGTGGTAGCCTTTCTTTCTGGAAAATGGATGCAGGAGAGGGGTAGAGTGATCTGTACTCCTGTAAATGCCTACGTTTCCATAATTCATATTTAAATGCCTATAATTTAATTTCCCTGGGCCCAAACCCCTGTAATCTTCCTCCACACCTTGTTTCTCCCCCCAGGTGTGAGGCAGAGTGGGCCTGGGGCTGGCCGCCCCAGCAGCTTAGCAGGGGGGGAAGCTGGGTGGCTTTGGACCTCCCTCAGAACCCCGTGTCCTGTGTGGACGTCGCTGATATTGGGGTTGGAGGGGTTCAGCTCGGCCAGGCCGTAGTGGGGATGGCGGGCTTGGGGAGCCAGGCCTGCCCTGACAGAAAGGGGATGCCACACTGGGACCCGCCACACCACTTCCAACATGGCGGCGCAGTTTGCCCGCCACTCCCAACCTGGCCGTTACAACGGACAGTGCGCATGCGCCTGGTCGCGCCTGGGATAACAGCGCATGCGCTCAGGGCCGGCGCCTTTCCGGCCCCTACTTAAATGGCGGCCACGCTCTAGATGGCGGCTGATTTTGCTGCGCATGCTCAGCGTGTCTTGCCGCTCCCAAGATGGCGCCGCGGCAGTGACAGAGGGCGGAAGCGGGTGTGTGCAGTGGGACTGAACGGCGGAGCGCGGCCTCGGCGCCCCGCGGCAGGATGATCCCCACCGAGGAGGTGTCGGCCCGCAGGAGGGAGATCGAGGACAAGCTCAAGCAGGTGGGACTGGGCGGGGGACGTGCTGCGGGCCCTGCTGGGGCCTGGGCCCGGGCCCGGGCCCGCGCCCGCAGCCCCAGCGCCTTGCCTAGGAGACGGGGCTGGGAGCTGGCCTGGAGGTCCCCACTGGGCCTGGGAGCGTCCCGGAACCCCCTAAGGGCCTGGTCACCCCGCTCCGGGCCTGGGAGCATCCCCAGGTCCCCTTTGGAGCCTAGGGTCCTGGTTTTCAGTGTGAAGGGGTATCTCTGCTCCCTGCTTCGGGCCTGGGGTCCCCCCGCTTAGGGTCTGGTAGCTTCTGGGGGCTCTCCCTTCAGGTCCTTGGGTCCAGCCTGTGAGGCCAGCCCTTGCAGGCTGCTATTCCCCCCCTGTCTCTGGCCTTCTGTGACTTGAAAACAGCCCTTGGTGGCTGCTTTGCGTTGGCCACTTGAGTTCACGGCTGTGCGTGGGATTTGGATGGTGCCTGTGCAACACCTGTGTTGTGCCGTGGCAGGGAAACATGTGGTCTGAGTCTGTGCTTCTGTGGTAAAGGTGTTAATTTTATATTGTGCTGTGACTTTAGTATGCTAAGGTTCATGGGCTCATGGTATCGAAGGGAAATGAATAATCCATAAAGACCTCACTCATTATATTATGTGTCTCTCACCTTGGGTCAGTTGCCCTGATTTCTGTTAAGAGGTGGCGTATTAAAATGTGGCCTCGGCATCAGACCTAACGTGGTTTGCTGCAATGTTTACCAGGACTTGTAAAAACCTACATGTAATGTTTAGTGACTTAAATGCTTAGTGTTCAGAACTGAAGACTGTTTTTTCATCCTACTGACAGGAAGAAGAAACTCTGTCCTTTATCAAAGAGAGCCTTGAGAAGAGTGACCAGCTTACAAAGAACATGGTAAGGAGGTCCTTGAAGTTCAGCCCTAATGTTGGGCCTGGGTTTATTTTTTCTTAGGAGAATCTGCTTTCAAGGCTGTTGTGCCCATCTGAGGAATGCAGACTAATGAACCGCTTGCTCTGTGTCTGTGTCTTACACTTCGGTGTCTGGGCAAAGGGGAAAACTGACGAATGTTTCAATCCTCAGCTTCTCTCCTGGGGAGATGAGGGCTCAAAGGAGCTGTTGGCCTCATCTCTTCACAGTTTGTCCCCTCTCTCGGGAAGAGGTATTAATGGAGCCCAGACTAGTTTGTGCAACAGCATCATGTTGTTGCTTCATAAAATCAGGTCTTGTATGGAGTTTTATTTTGGGAGCGTTCTGTTTAAGAGGTAGAAAGTAATTAGTGTGCTCTAATTGCTTGTAAGCCCTCAGCTAGTATACTATGTCCAGTTTTGGGCTCAGTGCTTTAAGAAAGTCATAGAGACACTGCCAGAGAAGCGTGGAAAACACAACACAGGAGTGAATCTTGAAAGAATTATATTTTGGCCTAGAAAAGATGACATTAAGGCACCCTTTTTGAACTTACTAAGGTTTTCCACATTTTAGAAGCAAGATCACAGTCCCTTTTAAAAAACAGATGTCTATGATGGAAAAGAAGGTTCTCACTATACTGGTCCTGTGCCTTCGTGTTGTGCATCTCACGTTTGGGTCTTAGTGGTACGGAGCAAAGTGGCTGCCGGTTTATGCTTTTGTTGCTCTTTTTACCTGGGGCACATGTGGGCAGTTCCTGTGGATTTGTTTTCTGCTGTCAAGTAAAATTTTGCTCGTCCTTAGTACTGTCTTGGAACATTACCTTCACACTTTACATTTAATTCAGGACTGGCCCATCTCTGTATGGCAGGTGATCTGTTTTGTGATTATTAACAGAAATTGGGGCATAGAGGGATTAAACAGCCCACCTAAGGAGCCATGGCAAATTAGTAGCAGAGCCCAAAAAGAGGAGCTGGGACCTGAAGGTCCCTGATTGCCCAGGTGTAACTGCTACCCTACTGTATGGATCCATGTGGAAGGATGTTCTCAGCTCTCCGTTTCTCTCTTGGCATATAGGTTTCTATCCTCTCCTCCTTTGAAAGTCGTTTGATGAAGCTGGAGAACTCGATCATCCCTGTGCATAAACAGACAGAGAACCTGCAGCGCTTGCAGGAGAATGTGGAGAAGACCCTGTCCTGCTTGGATCATGTCATCAGTTACTACCACGTGGCTAAGGACACGGAGAAGATCATAAAGGAAGGGTGAGTTGAGCAGCTAGATCTTGCTGGGGAGCTTCATCCTACTTTTGGGATAGAGTTAGGGGAGCTGACTCCACACACTCATCATAATGTTCCTTGTACCCTTCCCACACTCTTTCCCCACCATCAGTCCCCAGTAAAGCTGCCTGACTTGACCTTTAGCAATCCCCAGAGGGCAAAGTCTGCTTAGACTCTGCACTGGTGTCTCTTCCAGGTTTTGCAGACATGCTGCCATATGAATCTCTTGAGCATTGGTGGCTTCTCTTCTTTCCTCCACCCTTTTCCCAAAGGTTCTTCCTGCCCTGTTGATGTTGTCACTTCATCCAGGGTGAATCAGAACTGTTCTGGAGCCTGCTTTCAGTCTCTGGGAGGGTGTTGTGATGGCCCTTCTTTGCGGTGGGATGTACAACTTCCTTCCCATCGGGGCCTGACTGGGAGAGGAAGGCAAGGCCGAGAGTTGTGTGATGCTCAATCATCAGTACTTCCGCACTTGCTGCGAGGATTGGGTATTCCGCTGTGGCATTGAGTGGAGGCAAAAGGGAATCCCATGATCTCCTCCTAGTTGAAGAACAGGAATTGAAATTTTCCTTGTTATTTTTATCCCGAGTTTGGTCTGGTGCTTTCTTGATATCTTCTTTCTTTGCTTCTTGGGGCACTGCTTTTTATTTTTTGTTTTATTTTCAGCCCCACTGGGAGGCTGGAGGAATATTTGAATTGCATGGACAAAATCCAGAAGGCAGTGGAATACTTCCAGGACAACAATCCAGACAGCCCGGAGCTGAACCGTGTGGTAGGTTGTGGGTCTGGAACCTGGCATGGGTGAGAGATGGACAGACGTAGCCCTGCTGCTTGCCCTCTTGCTGTGAGAAGCTGACGGGCTTGCTGCCCGGTGAAGAAGGTGTTTGGGCACAGCTGAAGAAACAATTGGTTTGGCTTCTATTTAAGTCTGCACTCAGCAGCATTTCTGCTTGTGGTGTTTTGCTCTCCCTATGCATTGCGCCAGTAGGACTTCTGAAAGCATATCTTGCGTGTGTGGTAGAGTTGATTGAACCTCCTCCTGAGTAGCTCTTGTCAGTCCTTCAACTCCTTGAGCAGAATGGGAGATCTGTTTAAATCCCACTTGAAGACTGAGCAACTCCCAAGCACTTTTAAAGCAAATTAAATTTTAGAAGTCTCTTAGAGGCATAGTTGGAGTTTGAAGCATGCAGTACTTGACAGTGGTTAGAAACACTGCAGAAATTATGTTCTTATGCAGAAATACTTGTGAGCGACTGATTACAGAAGCCCTGTGCTGCTTCTGTCCTTCTGCTGTTTTGTGTCAGAAATCCCTCTTTGAGAGGGGCAAGGAATCCCTGGAATCAGAGTTCCGCAGCTTGATGACACGACACACCAAGCCAGTCCCACCCATCCTCATCCTGGACCTGATCAGTGGGGACGATGAAATGGAGACGCAGGAGGAGATGTCTTTGGAGCACCTCCCAGAGAGTGTCCTGCATGATATCATCCGCATTTCTGGCTGGCTGGTGGAAAATGGCAGGAATCAAGGTTGGTAGTGCTGCATGTTGTTCCCTCGTAGTTCTGTATCAGGTGAGCGCTCTCCAACTGCTTAACACGTGTGGTTGAGACCAAAAGCAGGGTGTTGAGGCTTGTAGGTCCACACCTTCAGCCATGAAGAAGCCTCTGCTCAGGTGCTGCTGTGGCTAACAAACCATGCTGTTGGTAGCTAGCAGCACTAGCAGAACTAGTGGCTGCCTTAGTGGCACCTCTTAGGTGAGTAGAGCAGTCTCCGTTCAATCACCTTAAGAGCCTGCTTTTTTTTTTTTACAGCGTTTGTAGTGAGACTGAAATGATGGTTTGTCAGTTGAACAGAATGATCTCCTGGTGGATATCATGAGAGAAGGAGCTGTGTAAATAAAAGCACAAATTATCTCAATGCATAGTCTGTCCTATATCAGAAATCCATTTAACTCGCATCTGTAATGCCTTCTGATGGAACTGCAACTATTTAGTGCTCCGGTATTATAAATGCGCAAGACACTGGTCACTTATTCCCATTTGGGAACTATTTATGAACAGAACTTTTTGTATTAAATGTGACCAAGGGCGGGGGGAAAGCAGCATAGAAGACTTTCTTCAGTCAGTACATGTCTCTTCTTTCCTGTTTTGCAGCATCAAAATTTGCCTACAGCTTTATACTCCTTTATTAACTTTTCCTTTGGGAGTGAATGACTTTGTGGACTTGTTACAGGAAACCTGTACTTTCACATACATATAGCTACTAGAATCACCCCCCACCTCAATGATTTACTTCTGAGTGGGGATTACTGGGCTTACCAACTATGATGAATGTCTTTAAAAGCTTCTTAAGAATTTTTCCATGATCAAAGGTGACTCAAGCATATATAGCATATTTTTTTAGTCAGTTTTTATTCTGCTTTCAAATGATGAACACCTCATTTAGTTCCTGAGTGCCCTGAATCCTGAGAAGTGTGTCAAGTCTTTCATGCTAGAAACTGAGCGCTTGAATTGATAATGTCTTGCACAAATGTCTCCCGTCAGTTCCACAACTGATGTGCTCTTGGTAGTGGTGCACAGACTTAATGTTGTGTGTGGTGGGAGGTCTGGAATGAACACTGCAGGAGAAGGAAGAAGAAGTAGTTTTTGAAGAAAATAAGAGAGGCTCTGGGAGGGAAAAGCACTTACTTGGGGTCCCACATCAATGCTAGTGAATCCCCTTGGGGGCACAGAGTGTTTCAGGAAAGGTTTGTTTTACCATATAGCATTCCCTGTTTGCTTATAATCTTGTTTCTACCTTGTCTCCTTAGATTTCATGACTGTTTACTTCCAAATCCGCTCTGTCCAGCTCGACCGCTCCATCAAGGGGCTGAAAGACCATTTCCGTAAGAACAGCTCCTCCACTGGGGTGCCGTATTCCCCTGCCATTCAGAACAAAAGGAAGGACACCCCCACCAAAAAGCCAATCAAGAGACCAGGTGAGTCCTTGAAGGGGGGGATCACTGTACTGTGTATCCTCGTGCCTGGGGATCGAATGCATATCTGCTGGCCTTCTTACTGCTGAGGTAGCCTCCGTGTCTAAAATGTGCTTTTAGGACAGGAGCAGGGGTGAGATTTTGGAGATAAGCACCTCTTCTCTGCCCTGGATTCAGCACTGAGATTACAGACATTTTCTGTCTCTGTTTGTCAAGTCATCCGGTCTGTTCTCTGGGCGATGTAAAGAGAGGAGAGGGGTCCTGTATACAGGGAGAGAAAAGGCCGTTGCCGTAACAAAGGAGATAAGTAAAAAGAGACCTGAGAGGGCTATAAAAGGATATGATCTGAGAACACCTGCCCTCAGCCTTGGAATATAGACTGTGCCACAGCAAAGTAGAAAACTCAGGTCTGATAAAACACATCACTTTAATCATTAGTTATGAATAAATTATTATTGTGCTATGAAACAAAGAACTTGTCAGGAGTTGAGGTAGGGACTAGGTAGGTGCCTACAGAAATGAGATCCAAAGTTGCCTGAATTTTGGAAGGGCTGTTAAAGCTTTAGCCTCGGCCTGTCTTTGGAAGAGCTATGAATGTGGCTGGTGGGTTATTCCACCTCTCCTCATAAAGGAGTTTTGCTGCATTTTCTGCAGCTGGTGAGGCCAGTCATTCCAGTGTACTGGAGCGCAGATCTGGAGTTCCCATCTCTGAAAATGTGCCATCTAGTGGGAGCATGGCCAGAAGGAGGGCCAGCAAAAGCTAGCACGTACCTCCCACAGCAGCACAGTGATATTGTTGCTCTGTGTGTCACAGCGCCCTGTTGTCTCCTCTGTAATAGTGATGAAAGTCAGAAAAGTTCATATTTTTGTGGGTTTACCTGGCCAATACTCTCCCACCCTAATATTTTTTTCCTGTGTTGTCCAAATACTCTTGCTGGGTTCAGGAAAATAATAAGAAATGTGAGTAGGGTCTGGGAATGGATGGGATGGGGAAAGGGAGGAAAAGAAATACCCATTTTAATTGTGTTGTGTTTATTTTTATAATCCTGATGTGAATGCAGTCCTCATCCCAGGTAATGTGTGTCTATGTGTGCGTGTGCTGGCCCTGGTGCTCGCTCTCTTCACTTCTGTGTGTGGAGAGGCTTTGCTGGGCCTCTTCTTGCTAAAGCAGAGGGTGTGCCTGGGATATTTGGAGAGGGAGGGCTGCCTGGGGAAGGCTGTGACATCCAGAGATCACCCCTCTGGTCTTTTAAAATCAATCTGTGCCATTGCTGCTGTGCACTGGAGCTGTTTCTGAAAGCTGATCTGTGAGTTGCAGTTGGTGAATGCAGTCAGTCTGTGAACTTCAGTGGATTTTCGCCTGTCAGCAGAGAACCACCTGAAAAGGGGATCTCTCACCCCACACTTGGCTTTCCTCTGGAGTTTGGCAGATAGTTATTTGCATAAGAATTTGCCCCCAGTGTTGGAAGACCTGTAGAGGACAATATCCTCCTGCTAAGGAGAACTAGCTATGCTGCAGATGGCAGAAAAACAATGTTTAAAATTGCTCCTAAGCATGATGGCAGTCATTTGTGTTCAGCTCCTGGACAGTGGTTCCTGCCCAACAGCATGCTTACAATAGGTAAAAATCATTTTTGTGTGGTTCAGTAGCTCACTGCTGGAAAGATGCCAGATGGGGATCTGTAGTTGAACCATGGGGAACTCAGGTTGCGGATGCTTCAGATTTGGTCCACAGTTCCCAGTTATCACCTGATACTGAAAAGATCCCTAAGTTTTGATTGCTGTGAAGTCAGCATGGTTAGCAAATGTTTCTGAGCAGCCTGCCAAATGGTAACATGTCCCCTATGCTCTAGGTAAATAGTCAGAGATAGAGGAGATTTTTTTTTTTCCATGGACAGATTAAAAAAAGCCACTAGGATTTTTTTAATGAGCCTGAGATCTTGGATGCTCACATAGAGAGTACAGAAAGGAGCCCACACATTTGAGAGTACAAGCATTTGTTCTCTACAAACAGGGCTCCTCCAAAATGCATGCATTTGGGCATCCAAAATTACTTGTCATGATGAGTGTCTCAGCTGTAGATTTGCCAGGAGATTTTCACATCTTTTTGCCCAGTTTAATTGGAGTTTGTGAGATGGGCCAGGTAGAAGGCACAGAGCATGGTCTGAATGTACTTACAGAGCTGACAGTGTACGAAGGAAAGAGTGTTTCAAATGATCTATTGGGGTATTGTTAATCTCAAGAAAAAAATATTGGCTAATTTGTCTCCAATCTTCCATGAACAAAGACAGAGAACCAGACTGTAGCTCTTGAAGGACAGGGGTGGTTAAACCTCATACACCAGCCATCTCTTATGGCTACTAAATTGTACTTAAGTGAAATTAAAAATGGAGGAAAAAAAATAGTCTTTGAGCAGAGATTCACTGTTTTTTCTGCAGTTCCATCAGCTTTCAATGACAGCTCTTGAGGCGGAGGTCTTACACCCTCTTCACACTGGCACAGTGGCCTTCTTCATAGCAATATTCATCTGGTGGTGTTTGATTCCCCTGGTTTTAGCCTTTGTTCAATTATGGACAAAGAAATTTTTTTCTGTGCTACTGCTTCAGTAAGTAAAGTCAAGTTCTGCCAATTTGGGTTTCAGACAAGGGGGTTTTCTCATGGTTCCTTAGTCCTTAAGGAAGAATATCCCAGTGCACACGCCAATGTACACTTTAACCTGTTGCAAGGGATAAATAACAAACTAAATCTGATGTGCTATAACTTGTTTACCCACAAAGCAAAGCGCAAGAGAGGCTACAGCTAAAGGGAAGGTGAGCTATTAGGGACAGGGTAACAAGCCTCTCCCCCAGGTACTGTGTTGGATTCTGGAGAACATGCTCCATATCCATGTGTTGTTTCAGAGGGTCTTCATCTCTCTGTCATTGTTTTATTTGTTGGTGTACCCTGTGCTGTCTCCTGTTGTTACAGCATGCAGTTGAAAATCTGACTGCTGGAGATGCTTCTAAAGCAGAGTTATCTCCTCTTAAATTAAACTTGCTGAGTCAAGTTGAACTGATGAAGCAATCTGTGGGCTTTTTTTTTTCAGTAGTTTGCTGTTTGAAATGTCAGCAGTCTGTCTCAGAGGGCAAGTGTATTGAGACTCCTAAATCATCCTGCTGCAAACATATGCACGTAAAATATCGCTTCTTTGAGATGCCTGTAGACCCAGTGCTCTTTTGTTGACTTGAGACTTTGTTTTGGGGGCTCTTTTCAAGCTATAGGGGAGCCTTTTTCCAGTTTACTTAATGCTTCAGTTTACCTAGCGGTGAGGTGCTACCTGCAGGCAGGCTGTGGTGTCTTTGTGTGGCAGAATAAAGAGCCTGTTCCTGCTTCCCGCTTCCCATATTGATCACTGCCTAGGTTGAATGTGATGTTTTCATTAGTAGCTGAAATGCAGTCCCATTTGGTTTGTGAGCTGCCTAATAGGGGAAAACAATCGTGGAACAAAAGCATTTGGCTTCCACTAGAATCCATTAAAGCCTAATTACAATGCTAAGTAAGAGGGATATGGCAGCACTGAAGTGATGCCCATGAACACTGAACACTCGGTGTGTGTCAGCGTAAACACAGGTAATTGTGCTTATGCAAATAAAATGCAGCA